>MNCI01014020.1:323072-340491 GCA_015680685.1 Gnetum montanum
ATAGCCATTGTTACCCCCCTTTGCACATACCAATGTTGCATATCTAGTATGAAGAGCAGCATAGTTTGATAGCATTAGGAGTTATAGAATGTCTGGATTATGGAGCCACTAGTTTCAATGGAATATGAACCCCCATCAAAGTGAACCCCCTGCTGTTCCAAGCACATATTGTACACATTTCTTAAATCATTTTTTATTTCTTTTAAAATAAAGTTTATAGTTTTATTTGTGTGCAAGATATATTTATTTTTTCCATTCTGGTGCATATATTTTCTTGGGTTTTCATTGTATTTTTATTTTTTTTTACCCTTGTTTTACATTTTCCAACTCCCTAGGTGATTTGCTGAATCATCTAGGGTACCTTGAATTCCATTTTTTGGAGGCCTTAGGGATTCAGAGTTAAAGCTATTATGTTGGAATTTTTGGTCTTCCAACAACCAAATTTTTTAGTCGCTATAGTTTTTTGGCACTAGAAGGATGGCCTCCACCCAAGTTATGCATCCAAACATTTTTGTCACTTTTTCTACCACAAAACCCAATGTTGCAACCCAACCCCCCTTGCAACCAAAGCCCAACATGGAAGTTGCAAGTGTTTAGACTTTTAAGATTTTCACAGCAATTGTTATGAATGTTAAAGCTAACGTGGGTTTTCTATTTCAATGCATTTCCTTATTATGGCCAAATTTTCTCAATAGAGACCAATGTTGGTGGATTTACCACCCAAATCCCCATATCCTTTCTCTCCTTGCTAAGAAAATTAGTAGTTTTCCCAAAGTCATTTACTTGTGAAAAGTCAAAGTTTCCACTTTGGTTTTCAACCCCTTCCTCCTACTTCAATGTTGAAAGAAAAGGTGTAAGATCTACCATCTTACCCTCTTTCTTTCCCCTCTGCTACACCCCAACGTAGGTGTAGCTAGGAAGTTAGGAGTGGGTGGAGTGTGATAATATCTATTTTCCATTTTTAGTAAAGGGGTATACCCCCTTTGACAACCACCTTACTATTTCTAGTAAATAACTTATTTTAGCCATTTTTTTATCATTTTTAATTTTTCATCATTTCCACCTTTAGCATGGGTGTTTAGCTGACAAGCAGCAAGGTACCCCCTATGCTCAACCATATGAATACGAGTGTTTCATGCACAATCTAGTCGAATTCCAAGGACTAAGTGCCTATGCATCTTTTTGGAACAATAATGGGTTGGTTAATTGTTGTCTTCCCAAGCTTACTTGTATGTCACGATTGTATGATTAAGTAAGCTTGAGGCATATGATTTTTATAGCTTTTATGTGTTTTATATCCTATGCTAGTAAGGAGGGGGAGAGAGATAAGTAAGTAACTAATCTAATTTAACTACTCATTAACTAAGTTCTAATTACTCCTAACACCAGTATCCGTTCCCACTTGCCATACATATCCTAAACCAGTGGAACACTGCTGGGATTGCCAAACGATAATCGTTATTGGGTTACTAAGCACTACACCCATGCTCAAAGTGGTTGTACTGAGTGTATTTAACTAAGAGAGTTGTAGGGTGAGAGAAATCATTAATCAACTAGGAAAGCATTAAATAATAATTAATGCTAATTAATCTATTTTGAATGCTACAAGGTTTATCATAAAGTTCATCTTTATTTCCATACACAAAGTGTGATCAGGTACACAATGCTTGAATAAAGATCTGTTCACACTATGACTCCTACTGCGAGCACACAAAAATAATTCTAACTCTGGAGGGAGAAAATGGAAAGAGTTTAGCTAAGGGACTAACTGTATAATGTGAAAACCAAGGGCACCACCTCTTATTTATAGGCAAGGAGATAAGCCCAGATATTAGGTATCTAACATCCCATGGTTGGATCCAATATTGTGTGTCCGATATTGCGGTCCCAATATCGTGGTTCATCATACCCCTATGACTAAATGAAAAATCATCCTCGATTTCCTTACAAAATATTGAGAAGGTATGGGATTATTAATTGAATGACCATTAACGGTGGAACAAGGTGATAGACTCAACATGCTCGGTGAAAAAATCAATAATACAATACATGATAGCATTAGTGTTCATGACCATTGAGGTGAACACTATACATAAATGACATCTAACCTTTATTTGGTATCTAGAAGAGAAGGAGAGAGAAAAAGAATAAGGCATGTTGCTGCCAATGCCAAGATTGTGCCTTCCATTATTTATCCATAGCCACACCACCAATCTTGCTCCTTTCGTAAATGCTCCAACTCTGGTCTATCCTGAGTGTTTCCTCCAGGCCTAGTCCATTGTTGTATAATCATCATTTGCACACACAACATAGTCACAAATGAGCAAGGGTAAATAAATCACAATGTAGTTGATACCTTGCCTTGATGTAAAGTGCATTGGTTGAGTTGTGGTTATGGCAGATACTAATTCTAGATATTTAACACTAGTGACTACCTAAGGTGTAGGGGTTAGGAAAAATTGAAAAATTTATGCTAGGGCCCCCATGACTAAGAGTGAACCTCCGGTAGCGATAGGATGGAAAAAGATAAGGAATAAGAAAGATGGAGAAAAAGCAACAATGGAAACTCCAATAAAATGGATGTCATGAATGGGGATGAAACAAAAAATTGTTGATTGCAAGAAACATTTAAGGAAAAGAAGTTAACAAATGCACCAAAAAGGAATTCCAGTGGGTCCTCCCCAAAGTAGGCACATGCCCTTGATGCCTTGATAGATCCACAAACCAAAGAATCTGTAGGCTCTAGGAATGTCATTTAGAAGCAAGAGTTAAAAACTTACCCACAAGAATTTACCAAGAAAAAACAATGCATCAACCAGGATACAAACTAATGATAAAACTAGGAATGAGGTGAAAAATGGAAAAGAAAGGTGGATAGGAGAGAATGAAATGGAAACCCAAGAACAAGGTTGTGTAAAGTCCCTTGTGTGTGTTTTATGGTTAATGTGACTGAGTAGAACTCATTCCAAGTCTAGGCTCAACAAACCACATTCAATAACCTTGCATCAACACATTTGACCAACCATTCCTCTTGAAGCAACAAGGATGCCTCTACAAAAAGTCATCACCATTCCGAGGAGAGCAAGATGGAGAATCAGGAAGCGAGAAAGGACCTTAGTTAGAGGGAACATTTAGGCATGGATAACATGTCTTTCCAGGGCTGTAACTAGTGCATGTAGCCCAAGTTCATTATTATGTCTAAGGGGTGTGCTTTGAATTCTCACTTTTTTTTTTGTGTGAGAACCACACCATGCAAAGACTTATTTTTATGTACTTAACTTTTGGATATTTGATGAATGGAAAAATGGTGGAAAACCTAAGGAAAAAGCATCTAAGCACTCAAGAGAATAGCTAGCACAAATGCATTGAATTCCCTTCAAGTCACACCCTTTTCATCCTTTGAATCTTTCCTTAATTTGAGAAATACCTAGCCACCAATTTGTTAAAAATTTTATTAGAGAAAGGGACTGTACAGTTCCAAGCCAAGGGAGACCATAGGATTTTATGAATGCATGAATGATGCGGACTCATTGCCTGTTTAATCAAAAGAACCATACCTTAATATCAACATCATATTTCAAAGGTAAAACCCAAACATTAACAATCAATATGGTATTATTCATGCAACCATCATGAACACTTATTGGGAGATGAAAAAAATAAAGTAATCACACAAAGAAATGCTAAAAATATGAACGATGGTGTAAAAAAAATAAGAAAGATTAAAGAAATATGCAAAACAAAAATGTGTAAAACAAAAATTTAGAAAGAATTGAGGGCCTTCAAAGGTTAGCAGAGGTGGCCATCTCCCCCATGACTGAGTTGGAAGGAGGAGATCTGAAATAATGAGCAAGGTTACCCACCTACAGAGGTATAGGTGGATAAGTCATCCATAAAGACTTCCACACCATTTCCTATCTACTATTGGAATATGCTTAGAACTAAGCGTTGAAATGTTGCAGGGGCATTGCACGAGCCAAATGGCATTTTTTTATATGCAATCGTTCTCCATGGACTGGTGAATGTAGTTTTGGCTTGGTCTTCTAGGGCTATTTATATTTGGTTGTATCTGTTATATCCATCCACAAAACTATAATAGCGATGCCCTACGATTGTGTCTAAGACTTGGTCAACAAATGGCAATGGAAAGTGATCCTTGAATGTTGCCATGTTTAGTAGCATAAAATCTATGCACACCCTCCATTTGCCTCCCTTTTTAGGCACAACTACTAAGGGGCTAATCCATTTACTATCAGCAATGAGGTATATGAACCTAGCCTTTAGAAGTTGTTTAATTTCTTCTTTTACTACTTGCTTCAACTTTGGGTTCAATCGCCTCTGTGGTTGTTTCCAAGGCTTCGTGGATAAGTCAGTGTAAATCCTATGCTGGCATATCCTAGGATCTATTTCAATTAATTCTAATATGACCAGGAAAATGCTTTTGACCACTTGTTTATTACCTTTAGCAGACTCTTTTTTTGTTGCAGAGCAAGTTTGCATTGATGATTACCAATTTTCCATTCTTAAGGAACATGTACTCCATACTGGTGGGTAATGGTTTTAGCTCTAGGGGCTCCTGTTTAAATTTCTTAGGAATTTCCAACTTTCCCTTATTGATGTTTTTGAGGTTAGGACTTGGAAGTCAATAGTGGACTTGCTCTAATGTGTCTATGCTATCTATGTAAGCGCAAGTCAAACCTTTCATTAGTTCCATGCATATAAGTGAGCTACTTTCTTGATCAGCTATCAGCCACTAGGTGTCTTCTTATCGTGTGGATGCTACATATAGACACCTTTGTATATTGATCACTTGTGCACACTGATTACATGCAAGAAATGTTAAACTTTTCACAACCCATGATCTCTGCACGCAATTACACCCTATGTCATTATATGCGATGCATGGAGCTTTCTTCTTCTCGATCTTTCTGAAAGTATTTTTTGTAGATATTTCTATGGAGAGATTGCAAATTCCTAGGCACACATCGATAGTACTTAGCTATGCCCTTCCCATTATGATTGGGAAGTCCCCCTTACTATTGTTCACTTGAATCAATAGGAAGTCATCTAGATATGACCATCCACAAACAATGGTAACAATGTCCTCCACTAATCCTAAGGAAACAGTGATGGACTGGTCAACCAACTCTAAATGGATGTTGCTCTTTTTTAATGGAGGTAGGTTCTAGGCCTTGTACATTTCTTGGGATATTAGGTTGACACCGGAACCTGAATCCAAAAGAGCTTTGCATGGCTCATTCCCAGGGATTTGTAGATATATTAGGGGACTCCCAAGATTAGAGAATTTCTTGGGATGGTGGCCAGCTTTGATCCAATCGATAATGGCATGTGTTAACATGACCGTATGAGTTGAATGCGGTGTTAGGTTTGAAGGGGGCTCTAAAGCTTTGTTTAATACGGAGACGTCCAAAGACTTAGCCGCTTGTGGTTGAAAATGCTTGGTTAGAATATTAGTTTTGAAGAAAGGTCTTTTCTTCATACGATTGTCAGAACCAATAGTAGGTTGAGGATTAACAACCCTTGTGGCATTGCATTGTTGTGGCTGAGTAGGGAGTTCACCTTACATTGTTGGAGTAGGTGGTAATGGAGCTATTGATGGAAGAGATGCAGCTAGACTTGAAGGATGGAACACTTGTGGAATAGAACCCCTAGGAGAGGGAGTCCTATAGTACTCGTGGACTTGGTAGTGATGTTGAGGAGTAACGTAACCAACAGAGTCATGTGGAGAGATTGGATGTTGCATGTAATATCCATATGGGTCAGGTTGCTGGTAAGGATACTGTTGCCTTGGTGGTGGCATTCTCCATGATTTTGGATGCTACCACTAATGATGTTGCTCAATCGGTTGTGGTGGATTTCCACTTGGTTAATATGTTAAAGGTTGGTGGAACTGCCTTGGGTTACCTTGGGGATAAGGTAACCATCAGGATGTTTGCCATTTTTTTAATCGTGGATTAAGCGCATACACCCTAGACTCCTACATATGTGAGATCATAGGGCAACATCTCTTAGGATGGTCGTATTGACATATCTCACATCCACTATCATCGTTTGTATCTAAGTCCACAACCTCTTCAATAATAGCAACTTTGCCCTTACCCTTGTTACATGCATTTTTTGCTTCTCTCTTTTTTCTTTTGTCACAATCACTACCTTGCTTTCTAGACTCCTCTACTATTTTGATAATAGTTTGAAACCTACCTTTGTCAATACTTCTAATGTTAACTTTTGCCGATACTTCTAATGTTAAATTTTGAATAGGCAAGGTTTTCCTATTCACCATCTCTTTGAGTGGTGACTCTTCCTCATCCTCACAAAATCTTACTCCCTTCTTCTGGAGGGAAGGATCTCAATTATATTCTTCTACACTTTCTCTCTTTTGTAGCTCACCTTCTTCTTTAGCAACTTGCTTCAGTAGTCTATGAATTTGATGTGACCTAAGCTCTAATAACCTTCCTTGGGCATAAGTCCTAAGGGTCCTTCTCGTTTCATAGCTAAGCCCATCTACGAGATGGCGTAGCTGATCCCACTGCAAATAACCATGGCTAGGACAATGATGTAATAGTGCATAATAGCGTCCCATGGTAGCATCCAAGGGTTCATGACTTCCTTGTTTCCATCCATGGATTTTCTTTCGCAGGTTAGACACCTGGGAGTATTTTTGGTACTTATCATTGAATAATTCTAACATAGTACTCCACCTATGAATGGATTCCGATTCTAAGGACCGGTACCACCTTTCAGCTTCTTTTACTAGTATTCGTGGGAACAACTTAAGTTTTTGCCACTCGTTCTCTATGTTTTGCAAGGCACACGCATCATGAAATGCTTGTAAGTGATTTTGAGAATCAGTGTTATATCCCCCTTCAAATCATGGGATGTTATTCATATCTAACCTCTTGATCCTACTATCTCTTTGGTGCCTTGTTGGAACTCTCACAGCCTCAATTATGTCTAGCATGCTTCAAGTAGTGAGTAGGGGTTTATCATGATCATCTTGTTCGTGGCATCTATGATGCCTACACTGTTCCCTACTCACCCTTCTTCTATGTCATGATTCCCTAGAGTGCCATCGTGCTCTATATTGGTTGCTGCATCTGTAACTTTCACTTTGCTTGCCCTTATCCTCATGATCTTTTTCACTATGGTTGCATCCAGACACTAAAGGAGAGGGTGAAGGAGATGATGAAGGTGAAGAAGAAGGAGAACCACCACCATGACAATGTCTACTGCCTTCTCTTCGGTGGTCTCTACCTCAATCGCAATTGTGATCAGAATGTCCACCTTTGTCATGCATCCTTGTTCCTTTTTTGAACACTTTGTGTCCATTGGTATCAGCACCTAGGTAATGAATAGTAGAATGAAGGTTTTGATACACAACCCCTTGGCCAAAGTGAAGGGGAGGAACATTGTTATGTGGGCAACTACCTAAGGCAAGTTCATCACCCTCAATTTCACTTAAAACATGGGGGCACATCCTTAGACCATTTTCCATTCAAAGACTTATGGTGTCTCTCCTATTGCAAGTCCCTTTGATGTTGCACCTTTGTGAGATGATAGTCTCTTGAATCATAGTCCTACACAATGTATTCTGCATGTAAGTGTTGCATGCCTATTTGTGTGAGAGCACGAAGAAGCATGCTTGGGACTGAACAGTCGGGAGGTAACACTATGTTACCTTCCAAGTCACACCAACATAGTTGTTTATCTTGATGGAGAATAAAGGTAAATTCAGGTACATATTCATCAGGATGAATATATACCACACAAAACTATTGAGGGATTGGTGGATCAACATCATGTGTATTATGCCGTTGATTGCTTCTTGTATTAGTCCTAGGCGATGAAGTGCTTTTGTGCAAAGAAGAAGACTTTTTATCTTCTTTAGTGTGCAATGTACTATTATCTTTTCCTTAACCAATCCTAAGGGCTCGTTCCAACAATGTGAATGGTTTCCTAAGTTCTAATTAGTGCACAAACAACTAAGTCCTTGGCAACAGTGCCAATGATGAGCGGCGAGGTACCCCTATGCTCAACCATATGAATGTGAGCATTTCATGCACGATTCGGTCGAATTCCAATGACTAAGTGCCTATGCACCTTTGTGGAACAATAATGGGTTGGTTAATTGTTGTCTTCTCAAACTTACTTGTATGTCACGGTTGTATGATTAAGTAAGCTTGAGGCATATGATTTTTATAGCTTTTATGTGTTTTATATCCTACGCTAGTAAGGAGGGGGAGAGAGATAACTCAGTGACTAATCTAATTTAACTACTCATTAACTAAGTTCTAATTACTCCTAACACCAGTATCCATTCCCACTTGCCGTACACATCCTGAACTAGTGCAACATTGCTAAGATTACCAAATGCTAATTGTTATTGGGTTACCAAGTGCTACAAGCATGCTCAAAGTGGTCGTATTAAGTGTATTTAACTAACAGAGTTGTAGGGTGAGAGAAATCATTAATCAACTAGGAAAACATTAAATAATAATTAACACTAATTAATCTATTCTAAATGATGTAAGGTTTATCATAAAGTTCATTTTTATTGCCATACACAAAGTATGCTCAGGTACACAATTCTTGAATAAAGATCTGTTCACTTTATGACTTCTACTGCGGGCACACAGAAATAACTCTAACTCTAGAGGGAAAAATGACAAGAGTTCAGCTAAGGGACTAATTATCTAATGTGAAAACCAAGGAAACCACCTCTTATTTATAGGCGAGGAGACAAGCCCCGATATTAGGTATCTGACATCACATGGTTGGATCTGATATTGTGGACTTGATATCATGGACGTGATATCGCAGTTCATCATCGGGCTTTGAGAAAATTCACAATAGTTGCTGAATTTTCCAAAGCTAATGTGGGTGTTTGTCATACCCCCCTTAGCTAGGGTGTTTGTTATACCCCTCTTAACTAGGATGTCATACATTGGTGGACCACCCAAACCCCTTGTTATGAGCTTTTTCTAGTAGGGCCAACATTGCCAATTGTCAAAAATCCTCACCTTTGAAAAAATCAAAGTTTCCACTTTTGTTTTTTGACCAAAACAAAACTTTCCATTAGTAACATTGTGAAGAAAAGTTAAGATTTTATATCTTACCCCCTTTCTTTCCATTTTTTTCTCCTAGCATTAGTGTGGTTGGCTAGTCAAGAAAATCCTAACCTTTTGCCATTTTGGATAAAGGGGTATACCTTCCTTGACCTCTTACTTACTATTTATAATAGAAAACTTTTTTCACCCATTCTTATCCCTTTTAGCATTTTAAGAATTCCACTTGCTAGAATTTATTTTTCCTCTACCAAGTTAGCCTTCAACAAGCTATTTTTCAACACCTTTTCACCATGTCTTTTAGCCAATCAATTGTATTGCCCCTTAACCTCACAAACATGGTATCCACCCAAGATGTAGTTTGTATCTATGACCCAAAAGACCCTGCAATCATAGAATGAAGCCAATTGCTTAGGAAAAGAGGCAAAAACCTAGATTTTGCAATTATTAATGAGAAGTTCTACAACTTCTTATGTGCCAAGATATAAGTTGATCTATTGATACCACACTCTGAATCTGACACTAAGCATCAATTCAAAATCATATGCTAGGATGGAAAAGAATACATCCCATCCCCCTATGACCAAATTCCCCTCGCCAACTTTCAGATGCAAATGATCATACAACTCATAGAGATTGATGATTTTAGTGAGGAAATTAGCTTAGAGGATCATCAAGAAGAGAAAGAGGAGTTTGAGGCCAAGTAGGAGCTAGACACCTTAATTAGAAGGCTTTTCCAATCTCCGACTTACCACACCCAACTCCGCATTTCTTAACCATCGAGTGATTCATCACCATTAAAAAGAAAAGCAACTTTGGAATAAGAAGTTTAACTTATTTGGAAATTACCCATATCCATTAAGGTTTATTAATAAAAGTTGGCTGAAATTCATAAAATGCTATTTTATAAAATTAGGGCCAATAAAAACATACAACACTTATAGAAAAAATAAAGTAATTTTATTTACCAAATGAAAAAGTCTGTTTTGCATTTTATTTAATATGAAACATTCTTCTAACACTTAAGGTACAATGATAAAAAGAAAAAGTTGTACATTTAAGTTGGTCTTAAAACACTTAAATTATTATCTATGTTCCATCAATGTATTATGTTAGTTGTTTGTCATAAGCATAAACATAATCAAAGTTTTAGATCCAAGATAATGCAGTAAGGTCCTACAAATACCAATAAGATATTACAACTCTTAAATTTAAGGTTACCATCCTTAAATCTAAAAGGGAAAAAATTTTACGAGTCAATATGCCTTTAATGGTACGAACCGGTAATTATAAAGCTTGGAAGGTGCAATTCCTTAACTTATCTTTAGTGTTATGGTTGATTCCTGAGTTTAACTCCATTCTCAAGCGGGGAAACTTGAGAAAAGCAAGAAAATTTGTTTACTAATAAGTGTAATATCAAAATGCAAAGAACACCCTAGGATGGTATAATGCATAATACAGACTTAAGCACACTGAAGATATAGGCAATATTCATGCATGCAAAGTATGGATAAGCCTTGGAGGATATTACAACCATTAAAAATATGGATAAGGCTTGGAGGATAATACAAACTTAATCAATATGGATAACCCCTGAGGATACTATACTTATGGTGGAGATGAAACTTAGATGTTGATTCTTCAAGAAAAGGACAAAATAGGCGCTGAGTGGTGTTGCGTTGAGAGACTTTATTGGTGCAGGAAAGTGGCTTCTCAGATAAGATTGAGTGGTGGAAATGAAACTTAAACACTGATTTTCTTGGAAAGTTCCTCCAAAAAACAGGAAACATAAGTCATGTCTGGTCTTTGGTGAGGGTTTTCACTGGTACAGCGTAGTGCCATCTTTACAAATTCACAAATGCAATTGCACAGCAAAGTATCCTCAATGGAATGCATTCTGATGCCAGCTTTTTGTGCAACAGTTGTTCTAATTTATCCGGGAATGAATTCAGCACCCAACTGTGTAAATTGCAAAACCCATCAGGATTTTTTTCTAACAAGGTTACTCCATAGCTGTATACATCTCCCTTTGGCGACACCATTTCTCCTCCTCCATACTCTGCAAATTCATTCATTATCATGTCAAAACCAATCCTAAGAAAATTCGTAAAATCTAAATTATTAAAGTTGTAACAACTAACCACAAATATCGTGCACAACTGTGTCTTCAAAACCTCTTGTACGGGTAAAGTTTAACCATTGTCAAGTAACGGATGATTTCAGTGAAAATTGAAATAAAGCTAAAGTTACAGGTACCTGGAGGAATATAAGCAATTGATCCTGCAAGAGCCAAACTGGAGGATAAGGAAGATACAGAATCAGTGCAGTGGAGCTTTGCAATGCCGAAACCAGCAACATGAGCAACCATATCTTCATCAAACAAGATGTTGCTAGGTTTTATATCACAGTGGATGATTTGAATACTGATATAATGATGCAGATATTCTAGCCCATGTGCAATATCGATGGCTGTATTCACCACCTCTGTGAAGGACAGGTATTCATTCTCTCTCTGCAAGGCTTGTGCCAAACTTCCTTTGGGCATCAGTGACATGACCAGGGCTTTGTGTTTGCCTTCCCAACAAAAACCGATGATTTTTACTAAATTTCTGTGCTTCACCATGCTCAAGGCCTTGCATTCTGAAACAAAAGCTTTCAAGGCTTCTTGATTAATTTTGTTAAGGAGCTTAATGACCACATCAGTGCCATCTCTGAGAGTGCCCCTGTATACGGAGGCCAGAATTGTAGAACCCAGCAGCTTGTTGATATTGAATCCTCCTGTGGCTTCGCTGATGGCTCTGTAAGAGAACCGATTTCCATAGTTCTTCTTCTAGTTGTCAAATTCACAATTTGACCCACCTCTATCCCTCAGATTCCTGGTGCAGTAGATTGATACATAGAAAACAAGGCAAATTACCAAAACACCAGCACAGGCAGCAACTGGAGCAATGATTTTTACCTTGGAATCAGAATGAGTGTTTTCCACGGATGTGCAAGCAGGTAGTTGTACCCATTCTCCACAGAGCTTTGGATTTCCTAAAAATGATAGCTTTCTAAAATGACAAAATGATGCTCCCTCTGGAACTTCTCCACTTAGATCATTGAATGAAAGATTGAGGATCTGAATCATCTGCAATTTCTCAAGGTCAGAGGGTATTGAACCAAAAATATTGTTGTGGGAAAGGTCCATGGACACGAGGTTCTCCAACTGGCTTAGAGACCTTGGAATTGATCCTTAAAAGTCATTAAACGATAAATCCAGATGTTGCAGGTTATTGCAGCCTCCAAGATCAGATGGAATGGTGCCGCTGATTCTATTTGCTGAAACATTTATGGCTTCAGTGTGAATCATCTTACCAATTTCTGCTGGTAGTTTTCCACGCAAGGAATTATGTGATAAATTGAAGTAGATTTGAATGTTGCAGAGATTTGCCACTTCCGGTGGGATGGAGCCATCGAACTGATTTGAAGAAAAGTCCAGCAGCTCTAAATTATTACACTATCCTAACCTGGAAGGAATGGTGTACTGACCTAAATCGTCGGTGTAAGGCTGGAAAGGAAACAAACACCGAGAGATCATTGGGCAGCCATAGCTGACCCTGCCTTTGCCCGAGGGCAAGCTGGAAAAGTAAACAAAGGTAGAGTGCCTTGGATGGTTTGCACGTAAATCAACTAAGGACTTCCTCGAGCATAAGCTACGGCTAGCACTGGCGTTATCGTAAACGGTATGTGAACAAAACGCAAACGACGATACGAAATGTAAATAAAGCGTACTGAATTATGAATGAAGCATAAACAAAGTTATATTTGTAAAGCATAAACAGAACTAAACAATGTAAATGGGAGGCAATAATAAAACTGTATTATATTGTTTTAAAAAAAATGTGCACTGGTCAAAGCGTAGTTACACAAGTGTGAATGGCAAGTCAAACGCCTAGCCCCGGAAAGATATGACACGATGATGCAACGATGGGATGAGGGTGAGAAGAATTTGGAAGCCAAAAATCAGATCTGCCAAGTGCCCAAGGATTGCAAGTTTTGTCCTCCTTCAGAATTTTCAATCTCTTCAATCATTGCCTCTTCCTCTCCCTTCTCTCTTGCTACTTTTGCTTTGCTTCTCTTGCCTCCCCTAGTTTGTGTGAATTGATAGGGTATTTATAGGGTTGGGCTAGGGTTTGGCTAGGGTTTTCTTTGACCAGGTTCAATGTATTTTACAATTTGTGGGTTATTCAAGCCCATAAAAAAAATACAAATTAGAAATACAAGCCCTCAAGCAATAAAATAAATAAATTTTTAAAAATTTAAAAAGATTAGCTCCCAATCTGCCCGCTTGGAAAAATTATATATATATATATTTTTTTTGCTAAATATTTGGCTTGATTTTGCATGGGCTTTCATATCCCTTTTCCATTTTATAGATTTCTTGAAAAAGAAAATCAAGAAGGATTAACACCGCCTCGCTTATCTAGCATCCAGCGTGACTTGCAGTGTGACCTGCAGTGTGACCTCAAAAACTTGCAATTTTGGGCTGAAATCTGGAATTTCTGAAGGCTGGGATCCATAGTTATCAATAGTGGACCTTGAGGACGACTTACATCGTTAAAATCAAGTCATTTTGGCTTAGTTTTGGGGCTCTAAAAATTGGTGACGTTGATCCTTACGTAGTGTAGCATCTAAAAAAGTAACCCCAGCGTCAAGAAGTCAAAATGGCACATTTGAGACCCTAATCTTGATTTTCTGGTGGTTGGGAGCTACTGGGGACCTTGGTGAAGGTCATGGGGGGTCCTTGTGCTTGATTTCAGCCTGTTTGAACTCAATTTTGGGGCTTCAAAAGTTGGTGACGCTGATCCTTACGCTATGCAACATCTAAAAAAAGTAACCAAAGTGTACTTAGCCAAAACCAAACATTTTGAACCTGAAACTTTTGATTCTAGATGCTAGAAGTTGGTGCATTCACCTGTGGGCCCCAGGGGAACCTTGCCTATTGAATCATAGACCATTGGGGGTTGTTTCAGAGGCCTCCAAGTTTGGTCACGCTGTACTCATGTTGGGCAGCAACATGACTTAGCTTGATTTTTGTCTAAAAGTGGTAGGCCAAAATTAGTGGTGTTTCATTGGCCTCTCTTTGCTGATGTCTGGAGGAATCCACCTGAGAGGTGTCAACAAAGAAGTGCAAAATATCATGAGCAATAAAGCATCAAACATTAACCGTCGGCCCTTGGCTGGACGTCATCGTACCATTTTCAAAAGTACATGGGATTTGAGGGAATGTGGTTCAAGATGCAAGGGAATCGGTTGTAACCAGGGAAGTTAGGAGGTTAAGGGCTATGATTGCCATTGGGATTTGTGGGAGAGGAATGCTCTCTTATGCACAAGTTATGTCATTGGTCCTTGTCAACAGCCGGATTTTTAGCAGACTCAGAACCAAGATATAGGAGGTGCATTCTTTGGAGAAACAGGACTCTTATAGAGTATTTGCGGGACCCGTTGTAAATAACCAAAGCCACGCGATGATGTGTAACATGTTCTCTTTGAGACACAAGTGTAATTTTTTTTTTCAAGACAACTGCCTTCTCGCCTAGGGTTTGTATGAGAATGGTTAATAGTCTTTTGTTTGTGATGTCAATAGGGTTGTAAAGACCTTTTCAGTGCATTTTTCTCTTTGACCTTTTTTTTGTTCTTTTTTTTTTCTTTTTTTCTTTTTTTTTTATCTTTTTTTGTTTTGGTTTTTTTTTCGGTCTTTTTGAAAGAGCTTGCTTTTTGTGCCGTGCTCGTGTTTGAGCACTTGCATTTTGCATCATATACTATGTATTGTGTTTTGCATCGCAACTGCTTAAAGAGCTACAGTGTGTAACAGTGTACCAAGAGTTTTGAGATGAGTGGAATGTATCAAGGGGAATGTAATCAAATAGGATAAGGGAGCATGATGGGGAATAGGAAATGTATTAGGAGTCGGGAATGTACTTATGAACGAATTGATTAACCCAGTCGCGTGCATCAGGTAAAACGTGATACCTTGTCATCATGATAAAGTGCATCTATGCATGAACACCTCAGAAGTGTCATCCTGCAAACACAACTTCAAGAAGATAAGAAAACCACAAATGAAACAATTAGCTAAACACTTTAAACAAGGAGATGGAGTCACCACATGTAGCTTTCAAAGCAAATAGAATCATGAACAGCATTAGTTTCATTAGGCCCCATGGGATGAATCATGCAACAAGTCTTTGTGGAACAGAAACAACCAACTGCAACAACAGATCTTTTTCAATTTTGCCTGGCCATCAATGATGTCTCTAGTTTATAGTCTTAGCGAACTGTTGTGGATTAGTTTCATGTCATAACCCCTTGGACGGTGCCAGTTTAGCGTCGTAGCGGACGGTGCATTGCTAGTTTAGAGTCATGGCGGACTATAAAGAGGCAAATTAGTTTATAGTCTTAGTGGACTCTGGATGCTAGTTTCATGTCATGGCGGATGGATGTAGTAGTTTAGTGTCATACCAGATAGAGCTCTATGGTATCAGTTTTAAATCATGATCCAGGACAGTTCTATGGTATCAGTTTTAAGTCATGATCCAGGACTATTCTGTTGTATCAATTTTAAGTCATGATGCTAGGACTATTCTATGGTATTAGTTTTAAGTCATGATGCCAGGACTGTTCTGTGGTATCAGTTTTAAGTCATGATCTAAGACTATTTGTGTAGTATTAGTTTTAACTCATGATCTAGGACTGTCTGTGCCAGTTTATAGTCATAGCGGACTAATGCTTACCTTGCTTATGTAAAGTGTGATGCTTCATGCATGGTCATGCCACGTCCTTGCGAGATCCTGCAAAAATCAACTAGGAAGAAAAAAACATCAAGCAACACCTGCCGTACATAGAGTCTTGTTTTAAAGCCATGTTTTGTACAGCATCATGCTGGATGCTTTTCTGGTTAAGGACATTGCAAACAATTGTAAGATTACATGGGGCCATGTTTGAAGTAAAAGGCTTTTGGTTCTAAATGTCACTAGGTGGGCATTTGGGTCCCCTTCTCCATTGTACTTGGTCAGTTGAGGTAATGAGACTCCTTTTGGCAAGGTCAAGGGTGGAACTGAGGGTTCAATTGGGTCATCTTGATAGAAATCTAGTATCTTGACTTCCTCATTGTTGAAAGTTTTAAGGCGTTTTAATTCTTCTGCCAACAAGTGCACCATTTTTTGTGTGTCTGCCCATTTTTGGGCGGTAGGCAAACCAATGAATTGAGTTGATTGTGGATGACAATGATTTAATTGTGGCATTGTTTGTGAAAAAGCATGTCATTGGGCTAACATTTGTTGAGGTGGGATGGTATTCGGGACTAAGACTACTGGTGAAACCCACTGCCCAGCCATATGTTGTGAGGCAACACCTTGAACATGTTGGGTAGGAGTAATCAATGGTGCCCTATGAATTTGCATCTGGGGTATGTAATGGGTGGATGTGGAAGCTGGTATGACTGATGATATTCCAATTACTTGAGGTTGGAGGATTGAACTTGCGTTGGTTTGGGGGAGTTGTTGGGACCGCACTGGTGGAGGAATGATGGAAGTGGATGCATCAGAGTGAATGTTATTAAGCATGGAGAAGATAGGAATGGAATGGGAAACAGGTGCTTGAATGTTTGTGGATGAAGAAGGAAACATAGTTTCTTCTAGGAAAGGATGGGATAATAGGTTTGTGTGGGCATGGGGGCTAATAGTATGGTATGATTCTCCATGTTCAGATTGGGCTGCAAAGTCATCTTCTTCGTCTTGAGGCTCTATGGGAGGTAGTTGTAAGGCTTGACTTCTAGTCATAAGAAGTTGGGATATGAGTTTATGATGGTTTTCAGAAAGTGGAAATATGTCAAAAGCTGAAGGGATAAACTCACGTCCTCCTTTATAGATGAATTCATATTCTTGCTTAGCTTCCCTCTCTATACGATCAATGGGTAGGTTGGCTTGGATCTTGACATAGATAAAATTATATTGTTCGAGTGTAAGAGTTGCATGAATAGGGCCTTTGCCTTGTAGCCTGAGGGATTGGCGTGTAGGGCCTTGAGGATTTATGTGTTCAATAACGGTTATAGATTCCGTAGCAGTCATAGGGTTTGAACCTTCGGCCCCAAAGTCAGCAATTGGTACTATTACTGGGTTGATTTGGAAGGATTTCATGATAAACGTGAATGCACTAGGGTAGACGAATGGAGTTGGATCGTAAGCTGTTGTAGCGTGGGGTGACACAAGCTTAGTGTGATCAACAAGGATGAAGAGACTCAAATGGGCAAGATGGATGAGTTTTGATAGATAGTGAGGTTTTAACCAATA
>MNCI01014020.1:340746-355802 GCA_015680685.1 Gnetum montanum
AATGTAAATGGGAGGCAATAATGAAACTGCATTATATTGTTTTAAAAAAAATGTACACCGGTCAAAGCGTAGTTGCACAAGTGTGAATGAAAAGTCAAACGCCTAGCCCTAAAAAGATATGACATGATGATGCAACGATGGGATGAGCGTGAGAAGAATTTGGAAGCCAAAAATTAGATCTGCCAAGCGCCCAAGGATTGTAAGTTCTGTCCTCCTTCAGAATTTCCAATCTCTCCAATCTTTGCCTCTTCCTCTCCCTTCTCTCTTGCTACTTTTGCTTTGCTTCTCTTGCCTCCCCTAATTTGTGTGAATTTATAGGGTATTTATAGTGTTGGGCTAGGGTTTGGCTAGGGTTTTCTTTGACCAGGTTCAGTGTATTTTACAATTTGTGGGTCATTCAAGCCCATAAAAAAAATGCAAATTAGAAATACAAGCCCTCAAGCGATAAAATAAATAAATTTTTAAAAATTTAAAAAGATTAGCTCCAACTCTGGCCCGCTTGGAAAATTTATATATTTTTTTTTTGCTGAATATTTGGCTTGATTTTGCATGGGCTTTCATATCCCTTTTCCATTTTATAGATTTCTTGAAAAAGAAAATCAAAAAGGATTAACACCGCCTCGCTTATCTAGCATTCAGCGTGACTTGCAGTGTGACCTCCAAAACTTACAATTTTGGGTTGAAATCTAGAATTTCTGAAGGCTGGGACCCATAGTTATCAATAGTGGACCTTGAGGACGACTTACATCGTTAAAATCAAGTCATTTTGGCTTAGTTTTGGGGCTCTAAAAATTGGTGACGCTGATCCTTACGTTGTGCAGCATCTAAACAAGTAACCCTAGCGTCACCAAGTCAAAATGGCACATTTGAGACCCTAATCTTGATTTTCTGGAGGCTAGGAGCTACTGGGAATCTTGGTGAAGGTCATGGGGAGTCCTTGTGCTCGATTTCGGCCTGTTTGAACTCAATTTCGGGGCTCCAAAAGTTGGTGACGCTGATCCTTATGCTGTGCAGCATCTAAAAAAAGTAACCAAAGTGTACTTAGCCAAAACCAAACATTTTGAACCTTAAACTTTTAATTCTGGATGCTGGAAGATGGTGCATTCGCCTATGGGCCCCAGGAGAACCTTGCCTGTTGAATCATGGAGCATTGGAGGCTGTTTCGGAGGCCTCCAAGTTTGGTCACGCTGTACTCATGTTGGGCAGCAGCATGACTTAGCTTGATTTTTGTCTAAAAGTGCTAGGCCAAAATTAGTGGTGTTTCAAATGGTACCTGACAAGTTATTATGATCCAAGGCTAAATATCTTAGATTTTTCATGTTACCAATTGCATCAGGAATTCCCCCCAACAAGTAGTTATTTTGTATTGAAAGCTCATACAGAGTAGAGCTAAGCCTCCCAATTTCAGAGGGTATGCTGCTTTGCAGTTTTTTGTTCCCTAGAGCAATTCTCTGAATTTTCTTGATTTCTCCCACCGACCTGGAAATACGACCAGTGAGCTTGTTCTCAGACAAATCAAGATTTATCAAGTTTTCTAGGCTTGCCAAGGCCTTCCAAGGAATTGGACCAGATATAAGGTTCCCATTCAAAAGCAGTGTGGACAGGTTGAATGGGAACACTTCTGGCAACATTCCCGTTAACTTGTTGGAGGAAAGATCCAGCGATTGTAAGCTGGAGCAATTTGAAAGAGCAGATAAAATAGAAATTGTGGCGGAGCCATCTTTTAGAAGACGATTGGACATTACGCGGAAAACAACCAATGGCACCCTTCCAAGCTGCAGAGGAATGACTCCCGCCAGCCGATTTTCATCAAATACAAGTTTACCAAGATTACTGCAGTTCCCTAAAGATGGAGGAATGCTGCCTATTAGGTTGTTTCCCCACAAGAAGAGCACAGATAGGTTTTTCAGCGTGCCCAGTTGAGAAGGAACATAGCCTGTAAAAGCATTTTGGTGCATGTCTACATAGCTAAGTGCAGACATGTTACCAACTGATTCAGGGATATCACCAGCCAATTGAGGATTCTTGAAAACATACAAAGTTACAAGATTCTTTAGCCTGCAGATTTCTTGTGGTAATGTTCTGGTTATGGGAGTCTGATAAATGTACAAGGAATCCAGACAAGAGAGGTTTCCTATGGAAGAGGAAATAGAACCGGAGAGAAAACAGTATCTGAAGACTGAACATGTGCTCAATGTTGTAAGGAATGCTACCATGCAAGTTAGTCTGTGCAATGGACAGTATTTGCAACTAAGGTTTGTAAATTTGTCAGGAATGGTCCCCTGGAGCCTATTTTTGCATAGATACAAAGTTTGCAGGTTTTTCAAGGTGCCCAGCTGGGGAGGAATTGTACCATGAAATGAATTTTCGCAAAGATCCAGGTACATGAGATAAGATAAATTGCCGAGGGACAGATATTGTACCTTGGATTTGCATGCTGTAAAGATCAAGCTTCACCACTCTGCCAGCTGAATTGCATTCAACATGACTCCAGTTGCAGTAGTTTATGGAGTTAGGATGCCAGTTAACCAAAGCTCCATTAGGATCAGACTGCACCATTTTCTTGAATTCAAGTAAGCTTTCAACCTCTTGTACATGCAATAATTTTGCAGAGTAAAAACTGACATTCATCATGCAAATGGCAAACAAAACTAGATGCCATAATACAGCACTTCTACGCAGCATGTTCAATGACCAAGCCACCGGTGGCTTTGATGTGAATCCAGACCAAGTAAATCCAAGGCCGCCTCGGAAAAATAACGGGCTTCCTCATTTTTCTGCATTAGTACTCATTTGTTGTTACAACTGTACTGTATTAATTACAGAATCAAACTTTTCATGCCTTGAGTAGGCTGCTTCTTTGTTCTTTTGACCATGCACTAAGACTTTTCTCAAATTGCTTCTTTGAAATTGAATAAGTAATGGGCCTATTCTTTTAACTTTGCTCTTACTCCTCTAAAATTGAATAACTCGCGAACCTTTTCTTCGTTCTTTCTACCGTATTATGACTTTTCTAACCTTCTTTAAAATTAAACTAGTGTGCCTCTTCTTTGTTCTTCTAACTCTATGCAATAATTATGTACTCAAATTTTTCTACTCTCAAAATCATGCTTAGATTTTTCTTACCTTGACCCTTCATGATGTTGGAATTTCAAGATTTTAGTAGGTATCGAGAGGAGCTTCTCTAACTTTCAAAAAAGTAGAAATGTATTTTGTTTATTGTTAAAAGGTGTCATCAGTATACAGCATCATCATCATAGCCTTGTATTAACAAAATATGGACAGTTACATAAAATCTGTTTTGTCATTAGCCTCTGTAAAAAGCTAAATCTTTATTTATTTACAATTTCTTCAAATCATCTTCAATTAGCTTTTCAATCTTTTTTATGTTCTTTTTGATATCTTTTTTGGAATAGTGCGAAGCGTTTTTATAGGCACACTATCTAACCATCAAAGACATCATTCTTATAGCTTATTTGAAATAGAAACAACTCAAAGTTTTTCTCTAACATATAAAATTGTGTAGTCTATTATTATTATTATTTGTAACATTTAATGTACATCAAAGCATTTACATTTTTTGCCACATTGATTTGTCATTCTTCTTTTGTATTAGTCAACATTCATCACCATAAAATATAGCAAGTATGACTATCCTCTTGTAGTGAGCAACCTCTTACCATTGAATTGAATTGTCAGGTTGTAGTGGACTGGAAAAGCACATAGGGGTGATGTAATGTAAACCAGTAAACCAGCTCAAAAAATTAAGAAGTTTAATGTACTCAAGAAAATTCTTGTGTGTCCGCTGGGAGGGTAGAGTGGAAAAACAGGTAGAGGTCATGTGATTTAAATTAGCGGAGGAGATTGATATTCCATATCATTGAAAGAAAGATAAAATTGGGATGTTTTCTTAGGTTTTTCATCTTCGTTAAACTCTCCAAAATCGTTGAAGATACGACAACTAGAGAGTATTTGGATTTATATTGCATAGCATGTTAGAGTCAGAAATAACATTGCAACTGTCACATGCTTGTTTTTGACTTGTACTTGTCCATATTTTGTATCGTGGCTAGTTACGATGAATAGTAGCCTCGTAGAACCTTGAGGGTTTATGGATAATGGAAGAGGGCGTTTTCCAACGCGTCTTGTCCGCTAAAATACCGGAGAAAACGCGTCTTGTGGGCTCATGAACAAACCTTCCAAGACGTTTCTTGCTTGACCCAAAAGACAAAAAAAACAGTTTACTGGAATTTTGTGATTGAATGGGTAAAATTTACCCCTTTAAAGTTAAAAGGGTGTCTTATATATGGCACAATAAAGTTTGACGTTTTTCAAAGTTTAGTTTATTATAAAAGGTGGTTCAGGAGTGTCTAAGAATAAATAAATAGGGGCTTTCAACTTGGAATTCACAGCATCATCATCATAGCCTTGTTTTAATGAAATATGGTCAATTACCTTAAATTTCTTTTATTATTTACCTTTATGAAAAGCTAGATTTTTGTTTATGTACAATTTATTCAAATTATCTTTAATCCTGTTTTCCTTCATTTTTTTTTTCTTTTGTGTTTCTTTTGGTCTTTTCCTTGGAATAGTGATGTGGCAAGCTTTTTTTTATAGACTTGCTATTCCCAACCATCTAACACATCATTAGTTTATCTAAAATAGAAACAACTCAAAATCTTCCTCTAATGTACAAATTGTCCTTTTTATTTTGTCTTGTAGCATTCAACATCGATGAAAGCATTTACATTTCTACCACATTAATTTGTTATTCATGCCTTTTTTGTACTACCCAACATTTTATCACCATCTAATATAACAAGTATGATGATTGTTGAGAAATCTTTTATCATTGAACTATAACTTTTACTTTACTACTGTTATTGAAATTGCATTCCCTATATTCTTATTTTGTTTCTATTGATTTTTAGTCCTAACTTTTTAACTTCCATAAGTTAAAATGATGATAGACTAATGATATGAGATTTATCACAATTACTCATATAAAATCTTCAAAATTTGATTTTGTGTGCTATAATGATATAATGAAAATTTAATGAGCTTACCTCAAATTAAATTAACCCATGTATTTGAATAAGTGTAAATCTCTTTCTTAAAGCATAAAACTAAAAATGAAAAGAAAGCATAAAACCAAAATCTAATGAGCTCTGCATGTGCATCTTACAAACTATTGAATGATTCACGAGTTGCGAGGTCCACGTGAGCTGCTGCGTTGCACTGCAGCTCCTTAGATTTGGCTAGGTTGTTTGCTGCATTTGGCTCTTTGATTTTTGGTCTTGGTTTTCTCTTGCGGTGTTTTTGTTGCTGTGGTGCCTTGGGTTTTTGGCTTCTTGGGCTGCTGCACCATGCTCTGGTGGCTGTGGGGCAGCGGTTGCAGTGGGTAGCAGGGTCTGCATTGTGGTGCTATTGCTGTGGGTTGAGCCAGGGCTGCCACTGCATTATTACCAGCATTGAGCCAGTTCCAATAGACGTGGAGCTTCTTTCATGCAAGGGTATGGACGAATCCTCAATGGCTGCTACCTCTTCATCTCAGGGAAGTTTTCCCAACTCAGAATCTTTGGATTTTCTTTTACCTGAAGATATCTTTGAATTTGTTTCTTAAGATTTTTCTACACGCTTTATTTTTTTTCAAATAGTGGGTTATCTACCTCGATCATCAAGCATCAATTTGCATATTAAAAATATTTTATGAGCCCACGAAATACAGGTCTTGCACGCTCGATACTATGCTGGTAATTTTGTCCTTGCTAAACTTTCTGATGCTTCCTACATCGAGAAAGCTCTCTCTCTTTGAATTTTTCTTGCTCGTAATGCTACACTTATCGTTTGGGCTTAGAAATTTGATTTCAATGTTAGCAACTCAACCTTTAATATTATCCCTTGTTATGTAGAGCTGCCTAATTTTCCTTTAATCTTTTCACCTATTGAGCGAGACATAGTTAGCACCTTAGGTCAAGTCATCTCTGACCATGGAATTAAGGTTAATGAGGCTCACTTTCATCGCTACTGTATCGAACTAGAAATTTCGCAAAAGAAAACCACTTTAACCTTAGGAGTTGGAGGCAACGTTTTTACTCAAAAGGTAGACTATTTTTATCTTCCTAACTCTTGTAGCTACTGCCATCGTGCAGAGCACCACATTTCTACTTGTCCCTTTCTAGCTAAGAAAAAATCTCAAACCAATCCTCCCAAATCCAGTCCTATAGTCACTACTCAACCTAACCCACCAATTGCTCCTATTAAGTTCGATTCTACTTCTAACAATGCTCCACACCTTTCTTCCTCGTTTGCTCCCTTCAAGGCAAGAGTCTCTCAATCCCATTCTCTCATTAAAGCTAGGTCCAAGGCACCAATCATCCACTCACAATCAATCCAAGATTCACTTTTATGTGATGAGTTTGTAATGGTAGGGGGAAGGAAAAGGGCCAAAGCATCTAAAACCACTACTCCCCCTTGCTCTCCTTTGCCCAAAACTAACCTAGCTTTAACTGTTAATACAAGAAATTCCTTTACAATTCTTTACACTACTATGACGACTAACATTCCTAACCTTGATCCTTCTACTACCTTGTCACTCATAGCATCTAAAGCTTCTCCATGAACCTCCTATCTTGGAATCTCCGATGTATAACTGATAGGCTTCATCGCAAATGAGCCAGCAACTTTCTCTCTAGTCTAAATCTCACTTTGGATTTCCTCCTCCTCCAAGAAATCAAGATCTTAGCAGAAAAATTATCTCGTTCAGCCCACTAGTTTCTTCCACATTCTTTTGTTCTCGCTACTTCTCATGATTGTGGAAAAAGTGGAGCAGCCATTCTTTATCCAACCTATTGGAAAGACAAACTCCTTCAACATGGGTCCGATTTAGGTCACTGAGTGGCCTGGGCTGTTTTCTCCTCCTCATATGGTCCCTTCGGAGTTTGTTCTATTTATGCCCCCAATGACTCTACTGAATGGGCCTGATTGTGGCATGAACTCACTCATAGCCTCCCTTCTATTACTTGGAATTTTGGTGGTGATTTTAACATGATGGAATTCTCTCATGATAAGCTTGGGGGTGTTTTCTCTCAACTTCCGCATCACGAATTTCAAGCTTGGTCAAATTTTAAGAAATGTTTCTATCTTTTAGACGGCATCGTAGACACTGCTAGTGGCTATTTAAACAACTTCACTTAGAACAATCTTCGTAAGAGGTAGGCTCGCATTTATAGTTTCTTAGATAGATATTATTTTTCCACCCTTTCTTTTTGGCAGACCCTTTCTACTACTAAAGTCCACCAACACGCAACCTTATTTGATCATTTCCCAATTGCTTTATCTATGCAAATCCATAATGACCACCAACGACAGACTTATCATCTCTTTAGGCTGCATAGTCAATGTTTCTCTTCTCCTCCCACCCAACAACTTCTTTCTAGCCTTTGGAATGCTAAACCAAGACCCTTAGGTCCAAAGGGTTGGATCCACTGGTGGCTTCAGACTATTAGTAGAGTTAGGAATCTCACCTGTCATTATGGTAAGAAAGTTGCCTCTTGTTCTCGACAAGAGTACACCAACATATGCTCTACCATTAAGCACCTTACGACCAAACTAACTGATGATGCCTTCAATAGTCACCATCAAGGAAAGCTTCCCAAAGCCCGTATTGCCTTTCAACATTGGGAAGTATATAAGGCACAAGGTGCCTTGATTAAAAGCTGACTCACTTGGCTAAACATTCAAGATGAGCACTGTAAGGAATTCTTTAAGTACCTTAACCGGTTCTCCCCTTTGCCCTCTTTAGATAAACTCTCCATGAATGGATCCATTATCATTGACCAAAATAGTCTTCTCTCTTATCTTAAGGAACACTTTGAGGCCTTATTCACCACTACTCCTATGGATCTCGCATCCTTCGCGACAACCACTCTAAATTATCCTAAACTAGTTAATTCTTCTATGTTGACAATTTTAGAAGCCGATATTACTCCAGCTGAGCTTCAATAGGCTTGCTTTCACCTAAGCCCTGGGAAAGCCCTTGGTTATGATGGTTTTCCAGTCGAATTTTTCCAAAAACATTGGGATCTAGTAGGTTCTGACCTCTTCCATGTTATCAAAGAGGCTACGCTTACTGGTTCTTTGGGACCAATCTTAAACTAAGGGATTATTTGTCTTCTCCCTAAATTGGGAAATCCTACTTGTATCTCCAATTGGAGACCTATCACCTTACTTAATGTGGTATACAAAATTTGGGCTAAATGTTTGGCTTTGCAATTAAAGAAAATCCTTGCCCTTATTATTTCCCCCCAGCAGACTGGCTTTGTTCTAGGAATATACATATTAAATAACGTGGTGGTTGCTTGTGAAGGTCTTAAGTGGGTTGAGGACGAGGGTCAGGATATCCTCCTGATGAATCTTGACTACGCTAAAGCCTATGATAACATTAAGTGGGACTTCATTATCCAAACCATGGCTAAATTGGGTTTTGACCCTAAGTTCATTCATATGGTAGAATGCTTATTCTCAGATGCTACTACATGAATCATGACTACCTTCGGTATCACTTCTCCCTTTTCTGTTCATAGGTCTATTAAGCAAGGTTGCCCTCTTGCTCCTTACCTCTTCATCATTGCTGTTGATTTTCTCTGTCATCAAATCAATTTGGATATTCAGAACAACATTTTATCTAGGGTTCATCTATCTTCTCCTCAACATCAGCTCCTCAATATGCATTTCGCTGATGACTCCTTTTTTCTTATTCAAAACAATGTTGTTAATGTGCAGTGTCTCTTGTCTTGAGTAGAGCAATATTGCTCCCTCTATGGATCTATTATAAATTGTCATAAATCTTTAGTTTATAGCTTCACCAATAAATATAGCCATTTGCCCAATTATAGTTGGAAGTGTACTCAAGATCATGAGATCATTAAGCTTTTGGGAATCCCCTTTCGCTTTAGAGGCCCAACGTCAAAGCTCTAGGACCAAGTACTTTCTCGAATTCAAAGAAAAATTGAAAAATGGAAAACCAAACCCCTCACCCTCACTGGTAAGTATTTAATCTATAAGTCTATTTGTGCCTCTACCCATGTTGGGCCCCTTCCTATGCTTATCAAAAGCTTGAATGATTATTTTGAGACTTCATGTGGTCATCTAAGGACTCCCAAAAAGGCTTTCATCGTGTTGCCTGGAATATAGTAACTCTTCCTAAGAACAAAGGTGGATTGGGCCTTTTGAACTCCTTTAAGCAAGGTCTCACCCTTGTCGTTAAAGTGGTTGGTTTAGCACCTGGATCCGCCCAATATTATTGGGAATCTTCTTCAGTTAAGGCTTCGACAAGCATTCCCTAAGAATAGGTCTATCTGAAAGGGTATCCACCTTGTTAATTGGATCCTTTCTCCTCATGACATTATCATTCCTGGAACACATGTTTTCAAAAGCATTTGGAGGGCTTGGCAGGTCTTACATTCTCATGTGAATTGGAATAATATTCATATCAATCCTATTCTGCTTTCTAAGATTTGCCCTTGGTGGCTGCCCCTATCTCCTGCTCCTCTAGCCACCTCAAATGTCAGGACAGGCACCATTTGGTTTCAAAAGGAAGTTGTTTCCCTTAGATGTCTTCATCTCACCAATCAGTGGATTACTTGGGATATGTTTGAAAACTTATATGGAGCTTCCAGAACTATGCACCATTGCCTTGATAGACTTTATCACTTCATTCATCAGTACTTGCATTTGGATGCTTTGGTTCCTAGTCTCTTCCATGGTCTTCAGTGGACTAATGGATCAAACCTTCTACCCTATAAACCACATGTGCCCTTTCAGTTGTTGCATGATTCCTCTATGATTGTTAATTGCTCTGAACAGTTTTGGCTCTCTCTCTTTTCACGAGTTTGGAGCCTTCTGACTCTTCCAAAAATTAAACAATTTCTTTGGTGCCTCCTACATCAAGGCCTGCCTATCGGCAAATGTCGTGAATACCTTGGGATTCCAAACTCTAATTGCCCTCTCTGTGGAGGTCTTGATGATTTTGTCCACATGTTTTAGCATTGCCCTGTCGCTCAATCTTCATGGGAGTGGGTTTCTAAAGTTTTTCCTTTGTGCAAGTTTTTCCATAAGGATATCTTGTTTGGCTTTCTGACCACCCCCTTTGCTGACCTTCAGTTTCTTTAGAAAGTTATTAGGCCCCTTGTTCTTTACTATATATAGAAGCACAGATGCACTGCTCTTTTTTAGAAGATTGATTCATCCAACTCTAACCATTTAACTATTATGGAAAAATCTCAAATTCTTCGCCTTGTGCATTTCCAAATTTTATCTCATACTTCTAAGTTAAAGTTGGATACTAATCAGTTGTTTTATTGTTTGCAGCCTTGAGCAGATACACCAACTCGTATACTCTTCCCAATCTCGATCTGTTACATCGGAGTGTGTTATCATAATTTTGAGCATTTTTAGCTCTTTGTTGTTCTCCGGGTCGTCTTACTTATTGATTCCCAACATAAGGTTGCTCTTTGGAATGTACTCCCACACTTTGTGAAGGATTATGTATCAAGATGTTTTTCTTCAACATCCCCCTCATTTTAAAGATTTTAATGCATTAAAGAAAATTTTTGTATGCCGTCTAGGATGGTTCAATTGGAAAGCACATGAAAGTGATACCACCCGAAGCGATTAAGAAGTTTAAAGCACGAGGGAAAAGGGATAATAGACACACATGGGCAAGTCGTCAACCTTTCCTTAGTTTTTCTCGATACAAGTCCATAACCATAACGTAGTCACATTCATATTTTACAAGTAAAGCAGGAATAATCGTAACGATGATTATAATGGTGCGCGTCCCCTACTTTTTGAGGTTTACTTGTCTATTATCTGTCAAAATTGTGGAGAAAACGCTTAACGCAGCTGCCAGGCCCATGCACAAACTTTCCAAAAAATCTGTTCTCGAGGACAAAACCGATGGGTTCTAAACCAGGAGAAAATGCATAACGTGTCTGGTAAGCCCATGCACAAAATTTTTCAGAAGGTTTCTAAGGATAAAAACGATAGGTTCTAAACTTGTGACTTTGAATCCAAAAATTAGGGGAGAAAACGCGTAACATGTCTTCTGGGCCCATGCACAAAATATCCGAGAAGTTTGTTATAGAGGAACAGGAAAACGCATTTACTTTGAATGTTAAAATTATGAAAAAAATGCGTAATGCATCTGCTGTGAAGATTCTTCCAAAGGACAAAAACAACAGGTTCTAAACTTGGAATATGCATTCAATTGAATGCTAAAATTGGGGTAAGGCATCTGCAGGCCCATGCACAAAATTTCCAAGAAGTTTGTTGCTGACAAAATCCATGGGATTCTAAAGCAGGGAAAACCCGTTCATTTTGAATGTCAAAATTGGGAGAAAAATCATTCACTTTAAATGCCAAAATTGAGAGAGAACGCGTAACGCGTCTTCTTCTGAGCCCATACAAAATTTTAGAGAAGTTTTTTCCACAGAGGATAAAAAGGACAGGTTTTAAACTTGGAAAATGCGTTCACTTTGAATGCCAAAATTAGGAGAAAACGCGCAACGCATTGTGGGGTCCATGCACAAAATTCTTTGAAAGACTTAGTAACACGTTCACTTTGAATGCCAACTGCGAGAAAACGCGTAACGCGTCTTCTGCATCCACGCTTTCACAAAGGACAAAAATCACAGCTTTTAAACTTGGAAAACGCGTTCACTTAGGAGAAAACGCGTAACGTGTCTTCTGGGTCATGCACAAAATTTCCAAGTTTCTCTGAAAGACTTAGTATAAAAAGATGGTTTTTCATAGAGATCTTAGATGTTCGCCTGAGCATACTGGAGAACAAGCTCAAATTCACAGCCACAATCTTGTCCGACTCATCCTCTGAATGCAATGAAGCTACAAAATTTTCGCAAGAACAAAGTAGTTGCTGCAATGTTGTGGCTTTTCTGGATCTATGCTATTTTCCACTTCAGGTTTACCTATAGTCACAGTGTTGCTCCCCATGAATGTTGCTCTCCTGACTATTGTGACTGTGATCATCCTCATTTGGGATGCCATGGCTGTTAGATCTAATACGTTTTTAATCTGGTACGTTGTAACATTGTAAATCTAGTACGCTGTAACGGACGTCTCTCTGTTACGGTATTTGCAGAGTTTCTATGAATATTTGCAGATTCTCTAGTTTTTCGGGCTGATCGACTCCAGGGCCGGTTTGGAAATCTATATATTTTCAAGGGGTAAAAACTTAAATTTCAAAGCTTCCCAAGTAACTCGCTGAGTCAGAAGTTATGCTGAGGAATAATAATCACTGCGTGCAAGCGCGGCTCGTTAAATTGGCCCGCTTCTCATATGTCAGAAAGCTATGCACCGGAGATTTGCGATTTCCAAGAAAATCTCACGAACTTTTTGGGGTGGGTGGATTCAGGCACGTGTACAAAAACATGTAAAATCTGCATTGGGTACGTAAATTATAATGTTTCGCGCAATGGTGTCCCGATTTTTAACTCTCAACTAGAACATTCATTGTCGACTAAAATCTTATCTATTTTTATCTGCAAATCGACTGCAAAATGCATCCAATCTTACCTGTCGACTAAAATCTTATCTATTTTTATCTGCAAATCGACTGCAAAATGCATCCAATCTTACCTGTTTTCTGCAAATTGCATCTGCATCCAATACGCTCATACCTGTTTTCCTGCAAATTGTCTCCGCGTCCAATACCTTTTATTATGAGACGCTCCTGCTCCACCGTTAGGGATTTGGATGCTTCCGCAGACTTTCCAAACGCCTTATTTCTCTGTTTCAACTTTAAAATTCTTTGCTTCATCTTCAATTTTTCATCTACCAGCAATGACGAAGGAGGAGATGAGGGGTCTCCGCCCAGTGTGATTTGGGTGACTGGGTAAGAGACGTGCCTTATCAGATTCGGAATTACGTGTTGATGTGGTAGATGAGATCTTTGCTTTTCCTGTTAGAGAATGAGTTGTTAGCCATACAGAATGTATCATTTTATATTTTTCATATTTTTTACTCATCATGTTTTGTGGAAAAATCGATTGTTTCTTTCCAGCCGAATCTGACGGAGTATCTCCTCACTTGCCGAGCCTGCATAGGCATGCATTGCGAGCGGTTCTCTTTGATCCTTAATTCTAGTTTTTGTTCTTAAAAAATTTGGATGATATTTCTTCCGTTCTTTAAATGGGAGCGCGCTACATGCCTTAGCTTTGTAAGCTTAGTGCACCGGCAACACAGCTTGAATTCTGCTGCACGTTCGTTTTTGGTTCAGTAAGAATGCACTCACCTTATTTGGTTTTTTGCACGTATGCCTTTCGAAGTTGCATGAACATAATTGAGTGAGCATATCCTGCATGTTTGTATCAGAATTGTCTCACTTGTTATTTTCCGCTTTTTTCCCTCGTTGCTATAAAGATTTTTCTCTATCCTTATTTGTGAGCACGAAATCCACTTTTCTTCCCCTTCTGTCTTGCTCTTCCAGGTTGCGTGAGAACACGTTCCTGTCTATCTTTAGTAGTGGATTTTCGTATCAATTGAGTTGCCTATTTTGCTTAGATTTACCTCCTTGATGATCTTTACTTTTCGTTTTAGTTTATTCAGATGATTTTAGAGAAAAGATTTTACTTGTATGGATTGGTTTTGTATTTTTATTCTGGGCCATGGCCATCTCATGTTGCGTCTAACGATCGTGATTTCGGCTAGTCATAAATGCACATAACCTATGAGGGAAGGGAAGTTGGTTACAAAACTGCTGTGAGGCGGCCTCTCTCCCTCTGCAAGTGCAAACAGAATAGTCTAAGCATACACTTGTTCAAAGTTCAAACAAAATTTTAGCACCATATCCTTCCCAAATCTTTCTGGGAAGCCTTAGTCAACATCTGCAGTCAAACATGCAAGAGGCATGAACTCAACCCACAACAACAAATTCAAAAACTCCAAAGACCCTCTGAATCTCCTGCTATTCCAACTCTATAAAGTGGGCCCATAAGCCCAAAACGTGTCGTGAACTTGCCGAGAACATTACTAATAGTGCAGAAGCACATAGAGCTTTGTGAAAATGGTGGTGGGAAAGGGATTCCGGATGTTAAAATCTGATAAAATTTATTGGCTTATATGCTTGATATTAGTTTTCTATAAAAATGTATTAATATTTTATGTGGCTGGACTTGATTATTAGGGTGAACCTCACGCCTTGCCTAAACCACTGCATCCAAATTATAAATAAATAATTGTAATGTAGGCTATTGGTGGTTTAGTTGTAGTAAGGGTGGTAGGATTAAATTTAAGAGATTGATTGAGTGAAGTAGGGTTCAGATAGTTTCAATTTCTTGAGTCTCATAAGCCAACTATATCCTTTACGCCACCACTTCAAGCCTCTCAAGTCATTTTCTTTCCTTTCTGATTTAATGCATGCTACAACCTATTGTTTATTCTCTGAAGTTATTTTCTTCCCTTTTTTTCTTCCCTTTTTGATTTAATGCATGCTGCAACCTATTGTTTATCCTCTTACAATAGGTTGTCTGAAGTACATTTGTTTATGATTTTCAATTTTTTTTCTATTCCTTATTCAAATTTTATTTTGTTATTTTTAAATTTATCACTATTTTGTATTTTTAATATTTTTCCCTGACTCTATTATTGTTTTGCATTTCCAGATTTATGTCATTGAATGACATATTAATGTTAAAGCTTTTAAGACATTTTTTTAAAAGCTCTTTGTTAGCAGAAAAAGAAAAAATAAATACCCTTAGTCATAGTAATTTGGGCAATTGGTAAGTATATCTATTTGTAATTTTTTAAAAAATTAATTTTAACTTTTGTGAAGAGTAGCAGCAATATCTTATTTTCTAATTTTTATCATTAATATTTACAGAGTCATAAAGATGAGCTTTATTCAAGAGACAGATAGTAATGAAAATCAAATAGATAGTACTCTATTGGAGGAAAATGCATGGCAAGAAGAAAATGTCTTAGATTGTAATGTGGAAATTTTGAAACCATTTGCAAAAGGTAGATTTATTTTGAAATCT
>MNCI01014020.1:355916-470266 GCA_015680685.1 Gnetum montanum
ACGAATATATCATCATTTTTTTCAGACATTAGAAAATAAAATAGGAATAGGTGTTATTGCATGTAAATTTTCATATCTTGATATTCAAAAAGTTATGTATGACTATTTTTAAGTGAAGACTATGATAAAGAGCATTACTGTAAGTATTCAAACAAAGGAAAGTAAGAACAAGACAAAGAAAAAGTGCTTAAACAAACAGAAATAACTTTTCAAGTTGAAAAAAAATAAAAGTTGATATCAGTATTGCAAAAATGTTCTATGTAAATGGATTACCATTTAAACTTGCATGTACTTTTTCATTCAAAGAAGCAATTCGTTGTGTCATTGAAGTAGGTAATATTTTTAAATTTTAAATTATCATTTTTTATTTAAAATTATTAGTAAAACTAATATTTTTATTTGGCAGGTCCATCTTATATCTCTTCAACTGAAGATAAAATTCAAAATGATCTTCTTGATGAGAGGTATGAACTTGGCATGAAAAAGTTGGAGGAATGGAAGCAATTTTGGCAGCAAAGTAGTAGTTTTATTATAATGGATGGATGGACTGATATTCATCAACTTCCATTAATTAATATTATAATTAGTTGTCAACTTGGACCATTTTTTCTTAATGCTACAGACTACTCCAATCATATAAAAGATGCTAATTTTCAAGCCAAATTATTAGAGATAGCAATTGCAATTATTGATTCAAGCAACATTATTTAAATTATAACAGATTTAGCTCCTATTTGTAGACATGCAGGAAAAATGATAGAAATGATTCATCTAAATATATTTTGGACTCCTTATTGTCTTCATTCTCTAAATAATACACTTCGTGATATTAGTAAAATTGATTAGGTGAAAAAGCTTATTATAGATGCAAAAGACATATAAATTTTCATTTGCAATCATGATTATTCAAATTCCTTGTTCAGGGAATGTAGCAAAAATAAGACTTTTAAAAAGCCTATAGAAACAAGGAACTAGAATACAAAAATCTATATTGTGTGTTTTTTAGAAATTTGATTTATTAATGCTAAACTAATTATAAATTTTGTAAAACAGGTATGCTTCATATTTCATAATGTTGGAGAGAATGCAAGAGATACAAGAATCATTACAAACAATGGTTATAACCAGTAAATGAAAGAACTGGGAGGAAACCAACACAACTATGGGAAAGAGTGTTAGAGATGAGTGGTGAAAACAAATGAAGTAAGAAATAATTTATTTGAAATATAATTCTTTATTTTTTATTGTTTGCATCTTTATATCTTATTAAAAATAAGTATTTGTTATACTGTAGGAGAATTGTTAGCATGTTGCAACCTATTGTTGATTTCATTCGTTACGCTGATACAAATACACCTGCATTAGGAGAAATTTATGTAATTTATGAAAATATGTTAATAGAAATTAAAAAAAAGGGTTATAGAAATGGATAATTTTTTTGATTTTTATAATACTTAGTTACTTCCATTGATTCTAAAAATATGGAACGCTACAAATACCCTATTGCATATGGCTACATATGCATTAAATATTAAGTGGTATTCTTCAAAACATAGAGATAAAAATCCAACAAGGCCTTGTGATGATTTTGATGTAAGAATAGGTTTTTTAGAATATGTTAAACAATTATATTTACCTTGTGAGGCTAGCTTAATTAGAAAGGAATGACTTCAATTTACTAAAGGAAATACAAAAGTATTTAAATGTGAAGATGTTATACTTGATATGGATGGAATAGCTTAAGAAGATCTAGCTAGATGGTAGAGTTTGCATGGTGGAGATACTCCTAGACTTCAAACTTTAGCAGTAAAGCTTCTTTCTTAGGTAATACGATTAGTTTTTTCATTAAACATATAACAAATATTAATATATATTAATTTTCTTAATTAATTTATGAAATGTGATGTTTGAAAACTTGAAATAGTGATGTTTTGTATATCATGCATTCTTTAAACACCATGATTAATAGGTTATTAGGTCTTAAGCTTCAAACGAGTTTGTTTATTGATGAAGTTTTGAATAATTTATAAAATGAATCTTTTAACAATGCAAAAATTTATTCTTGTTTTTATCATTTATGTAGGTTGCATCTTCTTCTGCATCGGATCAAAAGAAATAGTCTAACTCTAAAAAGAGCTAAAAAATTAGTATATGTTCATAGCATGATTAGATTGGAAGAAAGAAAGGAAGTAAAATATAGGCAATCACCTACTCTTCGTTGGGATGTTAATCCAGAAGATGATGATGTTCCAATAGTTGATGATAGAAAAGTTATTCTACAGACTTAGTTAATGTTCCTGGAGCAATGAATCTTAATATTGATGATTCAATCCTTGATGAAGATGATTACCATGCAAATGATATTAATGACATAGAACAAAATGAAGCAGGTTTTACAAATTTACTCTTTAGAGTAGAGCTACAAATTTACTCTTTAGAGTAGAGCAAGGAGAAAATATAGGCTAAAATTAGAATTTGAACAATGTGACAATTTCTAAGCTTTGGCAAGAAACTCTTTTGTGATTTAAAGAGAGATAATTTTGTAACATTATCATATATATATATATATATGATAATGCTAAAATATTTTATAACACACATGAGATTCAATACTTAATGTTTCATTGCAATCTTTTATGCAATTTTTAAGCATTAACAATATTTTGAATTTACATTGTACTTGTTCTATATTCTACAACATTTTTTATGATATATGAGATTTAATTTTTTTAAAAAACTAATATATTTAAATTTTCTCTATCACGTCCCTGGCTACGAACCCGTCCCCACTTTTTTTTTTTGAGGCACACATACCCAACACGTTCAAAATCACGAATCCTCGATTCCTTGCTTCCACGAATTGGATTCTCTTGATGCATAGTCAGAAAGTTTATGATAGTTTCCATCATTCAGTTTCTCGTAAATGTTGTTGGAATGGTATCTATGATGGCTTGTTGGCCATTATTTAACTTAATCGAAACATTGGTTTAATTTCTTAGAAAATAATAAACCTTGCAAGGGCTTTAAAAATAATTAAAAATGAAAATATAATTTTATCTTTTAAGGTAAAAATACATTTTCTATGAATTTTGAAAATAACTAAGGGAAAAATTTTAAGATTGCATCTATATTTATTGTGCTCAAATGTAAGAAAGCATAAAAATTATTATTAATCTTTAATACTATTTGGATTGTACATACATTTTCATTTTTTAGATATCTACCTATTTCAACTCTAGGATGATGAAATAATTATGTATTGGAAATGATAAGGTATAGCAATAGATAAATAGTTTGGCTTTGAATTAAGGTCTCTTGTGATACCATTTAAATATAGATGTGTTTTTTTTTTCCAAAGTTTTTGTAATAATGATTATTCTATTGATTTACAAAGTTGTTTATAACAAAAATAAAGACTCTTGAATATTCTGTTTATTTGATTTTAGATAACTTACCCTAAAGGAATGATGTCTTAGATGGTTAAGGAATGTACACAAAAGATTAAATAATGAACCTATAGAAAAGCTTGCTACATCACTATTCCAAGAAAGACACCAAAAGGAATACAAAAAAGACAAAATAACAATTGAAGATGATTTGAAGAAATTGCAAGTAAATAAAGATATAGTTCCTTGTAGAGGTGAATGACTAAAGAGATCTTATGTAATGGATTCTATTTTATTAGGATAAGGCTATGATTATGATGACTAATGATATTTTTTTAACAATAAATATAATCTATTTCTTCTTCTTTTCTTAAATTTAGGGAGGTTCTAGTACTAAAATTTTGAAAATTCAGCCTAGGGTCAAGGTAAGAAAAATCTAGTGACTTTTAAAGCAAAAAATTTTGAATGCATAATCATTGTAGCAAGGTTAAGAGAACAAATAAGTGGTCTATTAATTTAATTTTAAGGTGAGAAAAGTCATGGCTAAGTAGAAAGAACAAAGAAAAGGCTTAGTACTTATTCAATTTTGAAGGAGTAAGAGAAAAGTTTTAAAAAAACAAATAAAAAGTTATAAGATCAAAGAAGAGGTCCATTATTTAACATTGAGGTTTTGGCTTGGTAACCCCAAGTCATAGGTTCAATTCTGCTAGGTAGCATTAAGTTATAAACTTCTATAAATCTTACGGTGTACCTATGTTTCAATTCTACTAAGTTCCAATATCACTAAATTTTAGAGAAAGGCAAGAAATTCAAAAGAATAAAGAAGTAGGAAGCACAAACAAGTGGCACTATATAACATGTAGGCTTGATTACTATTTTGTAAATTTTTTCCTTTAATTTTATAAGGATTGATGAGCAATGAGGTACTTCTACGCTCAACCATATGAATACAAGCATTTATGCACGATTCGGTTAAATTCCAAGGACTAAGTGCTTATGTGCCCTTGTAGAACAAGGACAGGTTGGTTGATCATTGTCTTCCCAAGCTTACCTGTATGTGACAATTGTATGGTTAAGTAAGCTTGATGCATATAATTTTTATAGCTTTTATGTTTTTATGTCCTGCACTAGTAGGGAAGGAGAGAGGTAACTAAGTGACTAATTTAACTTAACTACTCATTAACTAAGTTCTAACTAATCCTAACACCAGTATCCATTTCCACTTGTCGTACACATATTGAACCAGTGCAACACTGCTAGGATTACCCAATGCTAATCATTACTGGGTTACCAAGCATTACACGCATGCTTGAAGTGGTCGTGCTTGTGTAATTTAACGATTTTCTTAATTGATCAAAATAAATTACTATGCTAATAACATAAATGTAAAGTGCATAAAATAAAATAAACTAAAATAAATGCATAAGAAAATAAAATAAAAGAAATGCGTAAGAAAAAATATCTCAAGTGTTGCAAGGATGAATCAAAGAGTTTGTCTTTGTTGCCAACACAATGGTGTGCTCAGGTATATCAATGCTTGAATAAAGATCTATCCACACTTAGACCTCCTGCTGTGGGCACTTGGAAAATACTTTAACTTTTAAACAGACTACAAGAGTTTAGCTAGTTGAGTGCTAAAAGGCTTCCCTCCCAATTGTGTGCCTCGACACTGTATTTATAGGCTTGGGAGTAACTACTCTAATAATTAGAGTAACCACTTTAATAATTAGAATAACTCCTAAAGTAACTGCTAGAGTAACCTTTCTAATAATTAGAATAACTGCTAGAGTAACTACTAGAGTAACCACTCTCATAATTAAAATAACTACTAAAGTAACCACTCTAATAATTAGAATAACTACTAGAGTAACTGCTCTCATCATGCCCCCATGACTGAATGAAAACTTGTCCTCGAGTATAGAAGAAGAAAAACAAGTTCTACAAAATATTGGGAATGTATGGGATTATTAACTAACTGACAACTAATGGTGGAATGAGATGATAGACTCAATGTGCCCAGTGAATAGATCAATAAGCATATTACAACATTAGTGTTCATGACCATTGTGATGAACACTTGTACATAAATGACATCCAAGCCTTTATTTGGCAGCTTGTAGAGAAAGAGAGAGAGAAAATGAAGCATGTTGCCACCAATGCTAAAATTGTGCCTTCTGTTGTTTATCCATAGCCATGCCACCAAACTTGCTCCTTTTGTAAGTGCTCTAGTTCTAGTCCATCTTGAGTGCTTCCTCCAAGCCTAGTCCATTGTTTGTATGATCCCCATATGCACACACAACACAGTCACAAATGAGAAAGGATAGATAAACCATAATGCATTTGATACCTTACCTCGATATGAAGTGCATTGGCTAAGTTGTGGTCATGGTAGAAACTTGTTCAAAGATTTATCGTAGGTGACTATCCAAGGTGTAGGGGTTAGGCAAATAGTAAAATGGAGAAAATTAAAAAATTTGTGCAAGGCCCCCACAACTAAGAGTGAACCTTCGGTAGCTATAATATGGAAAAATATGAGGAGAAAAAAATATTGAAAAAAATAACAATGACAACACCAATAAAATGGATGTAAGAGCGAACCTTCGGTAGCTATAATATGGAAAAATATGAGGAGCAAAAAAGATTGAAAAAAATAAGAACGGCAAGACCAATAAAATGGATGTCATGGATGGGGATAAACAAGAGATGATTGACTGTAGAAAATGTTTAAGGAAAGACTCATTACCTGTTTTAACAAAAGAACCATACCTTAATATCAACATCATAATTCAAAGGTAAAAACCAAACATTAGCAATCAATATGATATAATTCAATTCACCATCATGAGCACTTATTAGATGATGAATAAAAGTAAATCAAGCAAACAAAGAAATAGTAAAAACATGAATGATGGTGTAAAACAAAAATAAGAAAAGTTGGAAAAATGTGTTAAATAAAAATTCAAAAAGAACTGAGAACCTAAAATTGTTAGCATAGGTGGTTGTCTCCCCCATGACTGAGTTGGAAGGAGAAGATCCAAAATAGTAAGCAAGGTTGTCCATCAACAGAGGTAGCATGTGTACTGGTTGTCCTAAGCTCATGGAAAGGTTTGGTTTGTTGTACATTGAACAACAGTTTCTTGTCTAGGCTCTCAAGTTTGTATATTGTCATGGCCCATGAAGGAAAAGTTGCATAAATAATATAAGGTCCTTCCCATAGTGTTTGAAATTTAGTACGTTATGGCACATGTGTGAGGTTCCAGTAGAGAACCTTATCTCCTAGTTGATATTTAACTTTCCTAATCCTTAGGTCATGACGTTGTTTATTAAATGCCTTGTGCAACTCATTCGATGATACGGAAACTAGTTAGTTTTCATCTAGTAAGTTAAGGGTTACTACCTATTATTTCCGTGCTAGATCAAGGTCAAGGTTGAGATCACATGTCATGGATAGTGTATGGAGCTCAGTTTGAATGGGAAGCATTGGTAATTTATCATACACTAACTCATAGGGAGAGTAGCTTGTAGGAAGTTTCCATGTGGAGTGGTATGCTCAAAGAGCATCATTCAGTTTAGTGCTCTAGTCTCGCCTAAACTTGTTAACAGTTTTTGTCAATATCTTCATAATCTCCCTGTTGGTGACTTCTACTTGACCATTTTCTTGGGGGTGGTATGGTGTAGTCAATTTATGCTCAACCCCTAAGTGTTGCATTAATTTTAGAAAATTTGCACCTGTGAAGTGGGTACCATTATCTGAAATAAGTGTATGAGGCATACAAAACTTGTTTATGATTTGTTGTTGAACAAATTGTGCAACTGTAGATGATGTACAATCCTTAACAGCAGCTGCTTCTACTGATTTACTTAGGTAATCAATAGCAACAATGATATAGGCTTTTCCATTGGACATTGGTGTAATTGGCCCCATAAAATCAATTCCCCAAATGTCGAAGGGTTCTAACGATTGGATCCATTGTTGCAAATACTTCATTCTAGCAATCATTCCCCCATCATGTTGATAGCACTCATAATATTGGATGAATTGATGGACATTCTGAAAAAATGTAGGCCAATAATATCCTACAAGCAAGATCTTGATGGCCATTTGTCTCCTAGCGTAATGACCCCCATGAGGACCCTCATGAGCATCTTGGATAACTCGCAGTTAATCTATATTAGGAACACACCATCAAACCAAGCCATCAAACATACTTTGTAAAGTTACCCATTAATTTCAATAAAGTACTTGGCTCAATGAAAAAATAGTTATTTCTTCTTAAGGTTTAACTCTTGTGGTATTTGTTGGGTGAGGAGATAGGTAAGAATGCTACTGTACCCGTTTGTCTCCATGGGTGATTGATTATTCACTACACTAGCAAAGGGGAATTCATCAAGAAAATAATCAAAAATTGAATACTAATCCTCTTTGTTGTCCCATCGCAACTGAGATAAATGATCAGCAACTACACTGTTAGTGCCTTTACGATCGATCATTGTAAGATGCAACTCTTGTAAGATTACAAGCCATCATATCATTGGCTTATTCATGAGGAACCTTATTGCACTATGATCTATATGTATATATACTTTATATCCCAATACATAGTGTCTAAACTTTTCTAGTGTAAACACTACAACCATTAATTCTTCTCTATGATAGTGTAGTTAAGTTGTGCACCAGTGATACTTCTACTTGCATAGTGGATGTAATAAGGATGCTTTTGGTCATCTAACTATGTAAGTACGGCTCCTAAGACATAGTTGGATGTGTCAATCATGATATAGAATGGTTTGGACTAGTTAGAAGCTTGTAGAATGGGTGTTTCTACTTGCTTTTATTTCAGAGTTTGAAAAGCTAATTTGCATTCCCTTGTCCACTTGAAAGGTATGTCCTTTTTCATTAATTCCACCAATGGTTTGGCAACCTTTGAAAATTTTTCAATAAATCTTCTATAGTAGCTCATATGTCTAAGGAACAACCAAATATCTTTGACAATTTCCAGTTGATGGGTAATTCCTTGGATAACTTTGATTTTCTCAGGGTCTACCTCTATCCCTGTGTGTGAGATTTTGTGTCCTAGTACTATGCCATCTTGGACCATCAAATGGATTTTCTACTAGTTGAGCCTCAAATTGGTTTCTACACATCTTTTTAACACTTACTCTAATTGGTCCAAGGCTTGATCAAAGTTTGCTCCATAGGTGGAGAAATCGTCCATAAAGACTTCTACACCATTTCCTATCTATTGTTGGAAGATGCTTAAAAATAGTCATTGAAATGTTGCAAGGGCATTGCACAAGCCAAATGACATCTATTTTTATGGAAAATGTTCCACAAGGACTGGTGAACGTAGTCTTGTCTTGGTCTTCTAGGCTATTTATATTTGATTATATCCGCTATATCCATCTAGAAAACTATAGTAGTGATGCCCTGCGATGGTGTCTAATACATGGTCAACAAATGGCAATGAAAAGCGATCTTTGAATGTTTCCATATTCAGTAGCATGAAATCTATGCACACCCTCCATTTTCCTCCCTTTTTAGGCACAATAAGTAAGGGACTAACCCATTCGCTATTAGCAATGGGGTATATGAACCCAACCTTGAGAAGCTATTTGATTTCTTCCTTGACAACTTGCTTCAACTTTGAGTTCAAATTCCTCTACGATTATCTTCGAGGCTTCATGTGGGGGAGGGAGGGGGGATTGGTGTAAATCCTATGTTGGCATATTCTAGGATCTATTCCAGTTAATTTGAGATATGACCAAGCAAAATCTTTTGACCATCTATTAATTACCTTCAGCAGTTCTTCTTTCTGTTGAGGAGTAAGCTTAGCATTGATAATTACCGATTTTCTATTTTTAAGGAATATGTATTCCATACTGGTGGGCAATGGTTTTAGCTCAAGGGGCTCATACTTAAATTTCTCAAGGATTTCCAACTTCTCCTAGTTGACATTTTCAAGGTTAAGACTTGGAATTTAGTGGTGGACTTTCTCTAATTCATCTATGCTATCGATGTAAGTGCAAGTCAAACCCTCATTTGGTTCCATGCATATGAGTGAACTACTTTCTTGATTAGCTATTAGCCACTGGGTGCCTTCCTATTGTGTGGCTACTGCATACATGCATCTTTTTATGTTGATCACTTATGCACACTGATTGCATGCAGGCAATGTTAAACTTTGCACAAATCATGACCTCTACATGTAATTACACCTTGTGTCACTGTATGTGATGCACGAAAGTTTCTTCTTCTTGATCTTTCCGAATGTATTTTCCTTTGATATTTCTAGGGAAAGATCATGGATTCCTAGGCATGAATTGATGGTTCTTAGCCATGCTCTTCCCATTATGATTGGGAAGTTTCCCTTACTATTGTTTACTTGAATCACTAGGAAGTCAGTTGGGTATGACCACCCACAAATAGTGGTAATAATGTTTTCCACTAGTCCCAATGGGACAGTGATCGATTGGTCAACCAACTCTAGATAGATGTTGTTCTTTCTCAATGGAGGAAGGTTCTGGGCCTTGTACATTTCTTGAGAAATCAAGTTGACACTGGAACCAAAATCCAAAAGAGCCTTGCACAGTGCATTTCCAGTGATTTTAAATATATCAGAGGACTCCTAGGATCAAATAATTTCTAGGTAAGGTGGCCAGCTTTGATCCAATTGGTGACAACATGTGTTAGCATAACTGTGTGCGTTGAGTGCGGTGGTTGAGTTGTAGGATGCTCTAAAGTTTTAATTGATACTAAGATGTCTAAGGAATTAGCCTTTTGTGATTGGAAGGGCTTGGTTAGATTGTTGGTTTTAAAGAAAGGTATTTTCTTCATGTGGTTGTTGAAACCAATAGTAGGTTGAGAGTTAACAACCCTTGTGGCATTATGTTGCTATGGCTGGGTAGGTATTTCACCCAGCATAGTTGGAGTAGGTGGTAGTGGAGCTATTGGTGGAAGAGATGCGGTTGGATGAGAAGAATGATATGCTTGAAAAATATCACCCCTAGAAGAGGGAGTCCCATAATACTTGTGGGCTTGGTAGTGAGGTTGATGAGTGATGTGACTAGTAGAGTCACATGGAAAGATCAGTTGCTACATGTAATATCCATATAGGTCAAGTTGCTAGTACGGATACTATTGCCTTGGTGGTGCCATTCCCCATGATTCTAGGTGCTACCACTATTGATATTGCTCAATCAATTGTGATGGAGTTCCACTGGGATAATATGTTAAGGGTTGGTGGAACTGCCTTAGGTTACCTTGAGGATAAGGTAACCTTCGGGGTGTTTGCCTTTTGTTTAATCGTGAGTTGAGTACATACACCCTAGACTCCTATAGATGTGAGATTATAGGGCAACATCCCTTAGGATGGTCATATTGATAGATCTCACATCCACTATCATTATCTGTTTCCTAATCTACAACCTCTTCAATGATGGCAACTTTGCCCTTACCCTTGCTACGTGCATGTTCAGCCTCTTTTTTTTCTTCTTCTCACTACCTTGCACTCTAGACTCCTCTACTATTTTAATAATAATTTAAAATTTATTTTCTATGAAATCCCACATTTATTCTACCTTTGTCAAAACTTCTAATGTTCTCTTTTGGATAGAAAATTTTTTCCTATTCATCATCTCTTCGAGTGGTGACTCTTCTTCATCCTCACAAAATCTTACTTCCCTCTTCCAAAGGGAAGGATCTCGATTATACTTTTCCACACTTTCTTTCTTTCGTAGCTCACCTTCTTTCTTAGCAACTTGCTCCAATAATCTTTGCATTTGATGGAACCTAAGCTCGAAAAGTCTTCCTTGGGCATAAGTTCTAAGGGTTCTTCTCGTTTCATGCCTACGCCCATCCATGAGATGGCATAGTTGATTCCTTTACAAATAACCATGGTCAGGACAATGATGTAACAATGCATAGTATCGGTCCATGGTAGCATCCAAGGGTTCATGTCCTCCTTGTTTCCATTGTTGAATTTTCTTTCGCAAGTTAGACACTTGAAAGTATGTTTGGTACTTGTCATTAAATAGTTCTAACATAGTACTCCACCTACAAATGAATTCTAGTTCTAAAGACCAGTACTAGCTTTTTGCTTCTTTAACTAATGTCTATGGGAATAACTTAAGTTTTTTCCATTTTTTCTCTATGTTCTGTAAGGCACATGCATTATGGAATGCTTGTAAATGATTCTGAGGAATAGCATTGTATCCCCCTTCAAATCATGGGATGTTGTTCATATCTAATCTCTTGATCCTACTATCTTTCTAATGTCTTGTTGGAATTCTAAAAACCTCAGTTATGTCCAACATACTTTGAGTAGCGTGGAGGGGTTCATCATGACCATCTAGTCCATGGCATCTATGATGCTTACATTGTTCCCTACTCTCCTTTATTCTATGTCGTGACTCTCTAGAGTGTCCTCGTTCCCTTTCCTGGCTGTTTCGTCTATGATTTTCACCTTGCCTACCTTTATCCCCATGGTCTTTTTCTTTATGATCACATTCAAATATTGAAGGAGAGGATGAAGGAGATGATGAAGGTGAAGAAGAAGGGGAACCATCACCATGATGGTGTTTGCTACCTTCTCTTTGGTGATCACAGCCTTGATCGCGATTGCGATCAGAATGTCCACCTTTATCATGTCTCCATGTTCCTTTTTTGGATCCTTTGTGCCCATGGGTACCAGAACCTGGGTTATGAATAGTGGAATGAAGGTTCTAATACACAACCCCTTGTCCAAAGTCAAGGGGAGGAACATCATTTTGTGGGCGACTGCCTGAGGTAGGTTCACCACCCTCATTTTCATTTAAGACATGTGGGACATCTTGGGACCACTTACCCTTCAAATACTTATGATGTTTCTCCTATTGCAAGTTCCTTTGACATTATGCCTCTGTGGGACAGTACTCTCTTGAGTCATGGTCTTGCACAACATACTCTGCATGTAAGTGTAGCATGCTAATTCGTGTGAGAGCACAAGAAGCATGCTTGGGACTGAATGATCGAGAGGTAACACTATGTTACCTTCTAAGTCTCGCCAATGCAGTTGTTCATCTTGATGGAGGATAAAAGTGAAGTGTAGTATATACTCATTGGGATAAATATATGTCACTCTAACTTGTTGAGGAACTAGTGGATCAACATCATGTGTATTACACCGTTGATTTCTTCTTGTTTCAGACCTAGGTAGTGAGGTGCTTTCATATGAAGAAGGAGACATACTTGTCTTTTCAGTGTGTAATGTATTCTTGTTTATTATTTTCTCAATCAACCCTAAGGGTTTGTTCCAAGGATATGAATGATTTCCTAAGTTCTAATTAGCACACAAACAACTAAGTCCCTGGCAATGGTGCCAATGATGAGTGACGAGGTATCCCTATGCTCAACCATACGAATATGAGTGTTTATGCATGATCCAGTCGAATTCCAAGGACTAAGTGCTTATGCACCCTTGTAGAACAAGGACGGGTTGGTTGATCATTGTATTCCGAAGCTTACTTGTATGTCATGATTGTATAGTTAAGTAAGCTTAAGGCATATGATTTTTATAGCTTTTATGTTTTTATGTCCTGTGCTAGTAGGGAAGGAGAGAGGTAACTAAGTGACTAATTTAACTTAACTACTCATTAACTAAGTTCTAACTAATCCTAACATCATCATCCTTTCCCACTTTCCGTAGACATCTTGAATCAGTGCAACACTATTAAAATTACCAAACGCTAATCGTTACTAGGCTACCAAGCATTACACGCATGCTCAAAGTGGTAGTGCTTGTGTAATTTAATGATTTGCTTAATTGATCAAAATGAATTACTGTGTTAATAACATAAATGTAAAGTGCATAAAATAAAATAAATGCATAAAAAAATAAAATAAAAGAAATTTTTAAGAAAACAAATCTCAAGTGCTGCAAGGATGAATCAAAGAGCTCGTCTTTGTTGCCAACACAATGATGTGCTTAGGTACATCAATGCTTGAATAGAGATCTATCCCCACTTAGACCTCCTGCTGTGGGCACTTGGAAAATACTCTAACTTTCAAACAGACTACAAGAGTTTAGCTACTTGACTGCTAAAAGAATTCCCTCCCAATTTTGTGCCTAGGCACTGTATTTATAGGTTTGGGAGCAACTACTCTAATATTTAGAGTAACCACCCTAATTATTAGAATAATTGCTAAAGTAACTGCTAGAGTAACCACTCTAATAATTAGAATAATTGCTAGAGTAATCACTAGAGTAACCACTCTAATAATTAGAATAACTGCTAGAGTAACCACTATAGTATCCGCTAGAGTAACCACTCTAATAATTAGAGTAACTACTAATGAATCATGATTCATTTGGTTGAGATATTGGATCCATAATATCGAATATGCGATATCGGGTACACGATATCACACCCAAAAATGATATCGAATCTGCGATATCATGGTTCTTACATGGGCCTATAAATACACATGTAGGCATATGGGATGCAAATTTTTAGTCCTTAGTCCTTTTTTCAGTTTTAAGAGTCAAGTTTAGTGTAGGATCTTTTTGTCAGGTTTTCCTCTCAACCATTTCTTCTAGTGCATGCCCGTAGTGTGATGATTGTAATTGTACGACATCCTTTATTTGAGTGTGACATACTTGGACATGCAAATGATCCACAATAAAGATCGAGATTACTTCATCATTGCAGCATTCACTTATTTTAATTATTTAATTGTTATTTTTATTTATTACTTTCATAGTTAATATCTCTTCATCCTAAACTCCTTAAACGCGGAATGAGTAGGACTTAATCATAGGCATTTAAGTGTGACTACTTGGTAACCTAGTAACATACCTAGGATCTATTCTTGGTAATCCCAGGAGTAGTCATGCACAAGGTCCAAGATGTGTATGGATAATTAAGGAATGGATGCTCACCACAGTTAGGCTAGTTTAGATTCTCTCCCTATTTCCTCTTAGCATAACTCTCTCTCCCCTTTTCCTCCTAGCTTAGCTAAGATTATTTCCCATCACCTCCAGGAGCAGCATTAGTTTAGAAACATATCATACACCTCACTCTAGACTAAACCATATGTGACAAAGCAAATACTAGTCTAGGTGGGAAGACAGAAAACTGCGATCAATGAGTAACTATCTAGATACTACAACTAGCCTGTCCATGGAGTTCGACCAGATCGTGCGTGAAACACTCGTATTCGTATGGTTGAGTGTAGGGGGTACCTCGTCACTCATCATTGGCACCGTTGCTGGGGATGGTTCTAGTTATTTATATTAGTTACATCATACAATATTGCTGTAAAAAAGTATTCACGATACATATTTTAGAAAAGAAAATTAATTTCAATTAATTCACATGCAAATTCACACACAATGTATTCCTCACAAAACTATGATAACGTAACAACTAGTAAGGCAATTCATTGGAGAACCAATGAATTATATGATGAAGAAGATGAAGTTTGGAGTACCCAATCTAATGTAGGGATTTCCTATAAGCATAAATGAAGACAACATCATCCCAACACTCAAATGCATAACTTACCCAGTGACAATGAACCCCTACTAGCTACTACAAGCCTAAGGCAAATACAAGAGGCTATGTGAATATCCCACAGGCATTGTAAGGAGAGTTGTCTACCCAGGCTTGACTTCAACAACTTTTCCAAATTCTCAAGAGGCTATGAATTAGATGCACAAAAACATTTACAAGCCTTCTATGATGCTTGTGGATGCAACAACATTGATAATGGATGGAAAAAAATTAAGCTCTTTCCTATGACACTCGTTGGCCAAGGAAAAGTATGGTATAGGTCGTTAAAACCAAAATTAATCCAATGTTTTCCAACAATGGTAGAGCTCTTAAATAAAAGATATCAAACCTATGCGAGAGTGTCAGCCTTGAGGAGAAAAATCCAAGAGTGAAAACAAGCACAACATGAACCCTTGGACATGGCCTTAGAAAGATATTATGCATTATTAAACAACTACCCAGGCCATGAGTTCTCCAAGGAAAGGTTAATGTACCATATTATTGATGGGCTTCATAATGAAACAAGGGTGACCTTAGGGATGTATGCTCGAGGTCAACTATATGAGCTACAAACCCACCAACTCCAACAGCTTATTAAGCAAGTAGCAAAAGAAGAAGGAGAAATGGATAAATGGGAGAATGCTAAAAAACCTCAATGGGACCAAAATCGCACATCAACAAAGCTCCATAATCTAAAAGAGGAGAAATCAACTCACCTCAAGGAGGTGTAACCATCTTTGCTAGCACTACAATCATTGGATGAAATTGAGGCAAAGATCAATAAGATGATTGAATGGATGCATAAAAATGTAAAGAATATACCAACATTATTGGAGATAGAGTCATGATGAACCAAGAAGTAGGACAAAATACCCTTAGGAAATTAGAAATAAGGGTTGAAAAGAATAAGAATTTAACTACCAATCATATGCATCAATGTAACATTTTCCTGTACGATCATCCCAAGGGCCAATGTCCAATCTTGTCACATTTACAGGAGAATTGAGGAAGAGTGTTACATCTAGAGTTCATATAGAGATACAATGTTTGATCACAATGGCAACAATCCTAGTCATGGGGGAGGCCACCCTCAAACTGGTTACACCCTTCATATCATCCAAACCTAAGTGCTTATCAAGTTAAACATCTTATTTTTCCAATTGGGTCAACATCCTCTATCTCACCACATGATTATTATTCTCCTCAATACTATCAACCCATATCCTCTCCAACAAAACCACCACCTTGAATACCTTACACTTCTCCCCAATTTTTAAATTCTCATCCTTCACCTATTGCTACATCGCCACTAAGTGTTCCAAAAGGTTTTGCACCATAGCATCAACCCACGAATGTTACCTATGCTTTTATTGATAATAGCAGTGGGGAATCTCCTCAACATCAAAGACACCCCTTCTTCTAGCATGATTGAAAGAAGGGACAACACAATTTTGAGCCCACTACATCCTCCAACTTATCACACATTCAACACAGTGGTGCATCCTTCTCCTTAGACCCAACGCCTTGTGTTACTTTCTCTGGGCCATCAACAAATACTCCAACAACCATATGGCCCAATGAATATAGCCACCAAGGGAGACAGATCAATCCTTGCATACCATCTTACGGTCACAGGTGTCATAATGGGTCAACCACTCATCAATTAACTACACCTTAGAAATTGCCCCACTATGCTTACTGTAATCAAGTGTGTGAACCCTAGTGGGGTAAGTATGATCGAGTTCCAACATTTTCAACATGTAAGGATCCCAATTCTTCATTTATTAATCCTAGCCATGCTCAATCATTTAGCTATGGGGGATGCCCCCATTCTAATGACAAGTAGGATTAATAAATATTTTTCATTTTCTTTAATTTTGAAATTTTTGTTTTTTAGTTTTTCAACTTATTATCTTTTTATCTTTTTGTAAGTAATCTCATTCATGAATAAAACACTCATGTGACTCATTGGTTGAGGTGTTGTTCTATGCTATCAAGTCTTAGGTGACTAATTATTTGAATAGCAAGTGCACAACATCCATCAATCCATCCTATTAATAAGAGGTTCTACCTTGAGTACAATGATATTCCTAATCATTAAAACTTAAAGTAATTTTTTGTTATTGTGCCCAGAGCGAAGAAGGATGGACCAAGAGGGAATGACCAGGGTGTGACATAAAGGGGACTTGTGGATTCTCTTTGGTGATCTCCATGGGAGTTACCATGTAGCTGGTTGTACTAAGATCCTTGTAGACCTAATGAAAAATGGGAGTAAGAGTAATCAAAGGGCACTCAATCAAGGAAAAATAATGCTATTCTAAGGGGTCCCATTGGAAAGACATGTACCCATGCTTGAAGGTAAGTGGCTTCTCTGGATAAGGCAATACATCTCAAAAAAAAAAGTGCCACAAGCAAAATCACTCCTCCCTTGAACAAAACACCAAGTGATTGTATGCCTTGCTATCATGGTGCTCTTATGGTTTTCCATCATTGGACAAATCAATGTGATGTCACTAATCAGAGGAATGGACTTGGATCTGATTTCAGAATGATGGGTTAATGACACATTAATCATGTCTTACATGTGGGATTCATTGTGCCTTGGGTCCATTACCTCATGTCCCGATCTCTACAATCCCTTCTACAATCCCCCTCACCTCGTTGTTTGTGTAATTGTGACTTGTGACTCGGGTAGCCTGGGATTCATCTCTCATTGTGGTGGTATTTACATGTGTGTGTTTTGCAAAATTGGTGTAGATTGCATTTAACCCTTCTAGTGCCCATGAACATTTTAAGGTGTGGTTATGCAAGGGCACTATAGGTTGGAACCTGCTTTGGGGAGGAACCACTTGTGTAACCCTTGTAATTTGCACTTGTAACACATCTTCAGCACATCATCTTATACCCTCTATGCATTACCAACATTCTTCTTTCCCTTATCATCCTTCCAGTTCAAACGTCCCTATGAGCTCATACATGTCATTTCCCCCCTACTCTTCATGGGTTTCATTATTAGACTTTACACCATTATACTCTTTGTGCCTTCAAGACTAATTTGTATTACCTTAGACCCCTTTCCATTAACTTATACATCCTCATTTTATACCTCATAGTTTCAAAAAATTTAAAAATTTAATTAAAATTTGGTAACTTTTCCAAATACCCCATTTTTGATAAGACACAATTTCGGGTCCCCGATATCAAGTCAGATGCAATATCGGGTGCCCGCTAGTGGGTACACGCTATCATGTCCTTAAATTATATATATACATGCCCCCCATGCCTATCAAGATCATTTGCAACTGTTCATGTATGGGAAGTTTTTCAAATTTTCTTCTATGACATGTGATTATACATCTCTTGCTTCGCTCATCATAACTTGCTTGATGGTGCTTCGATTTTCATTCTGTCTAAGCCTACTTGAACCCGGAATGTTTAGCTTACTTGTGGAGGAGGGATACATGTCAAATTGTGCATAAATATTTTGAAATTCATCATCACTTGAAGGACACTATCAAGGGTAATTAGTTATAAAAATAATAATAAACATGTGCCAAAAACAATTACATCTCCTTATTTATACCAAGAATTACACTTTGAAACCACCTAAGCAAAGTGGACCAAATATACAAATTTTTTGGGGACATTTCAATAAAAACTCCTAACCTTAAAATCACACAAAAATAGAACAAAATCATTAAGGCAAGAAGTAAGGTATAACTTAACTTGGATAAATAATCTTACTAATGCTTAACCCGTGTGATTGCAAATGGCCCCAAAGCATGCACAACAAGAAGGTCCCACTCAAGGTGTGTCCATGAAACCCAGGAAAGGTAAAGGATAGGTGCCTGATGAACAACATGCAAAGCAAGAGGAGCAATCATTTAGTATCCATTCAGAAGACCCTACCACTATGCAATCAAGATAGGTAGAAGGTGGAGCTACTATAGCGCCTGAACCGGGACAACATCTCACTTTGCTTTTAGAATGTGTCCAGGCCATTCGTGAAACATCCACATTAGCTACAATGATCATGGAATTGAATTTTAGACCTTTCATGAAATATGCTCTTAAGGCCATTAAGGACCATCTCAAAGGGTTTCCATTATGGCCTATCCTCTACGAAAGCAGTGCTTGGTACTTAGGAGAAATTTACCAATTCTAGCACAACAAAGACGAAGGCACCATAGTTAACATTTGTAATGTGTCTATTGATTTTTCTATCCAAGCCATTTCAAAAGTGTCAAACCTTCTGAATACAGGGCCAAAGGTTGCTCACTTTTCCACTCACTTTGATGCTGATGCATGTAAGGTTTGGTTAGACAGGGCATACGGTAAAGAAGATAAGACCTATGGAGAGTTGACATTGGAAGAGAGAATCTACTTTAAAATTGGAACTTATCACATCTTCCCCACAAAAGAAGTAAATATAATTTCATCATATGTGGCAAGAGGAAGTGTGATATTGATGGGAAAGGTTAATGCTAACCTGCCTCATCTATATTTCATGGAGATCTTAAGGTGATTTGAAGAATGTAAGATAGGGAAGGTTACATTGTCCTTCCCTTGTCTCATCAGGAAGCTATGCAAGCATTCTAGTATTTGAGGATACACTAATGATGTCCTCAAAAAAGCCAAAAATGCTTCGTACACTGAACTACTAAAGCCACCAGCTGTAAAGAAGATTGATGGTGAGATGTTGGGGCCAAAACAAGAGTAAGAATAGATGGTGGGGCCCATTGCAACTCAACTTATAGGGCCTAGCCAACCTCTAAGCATGAGACCCAGTCAACAACAAGAAGCAAGGCCTAGCATGAGCCATCGAGATTAACCACCAACGCCACAAGACTATTGACCATCAATGAGCCATTTCAGGGCCATTGTTGAGATGGTTATTTGGGGAAGTCATGATGATGCAAATCTCTTCCGCATCATCAATGATACCATATGACCCACTATCTCTATAGATAGTGCACGGGATGAGGTGTCCATTCAGACAAGAGGAGGGAAGAGTTATTGGACAACATATTTTAGGGAATGTTGCATCCTTTCAAGTGTAGCTAGAGACTAGTGAAGGGGCCACAGTGGTGGTCATGCAACACCAAGATGCAGCAGGAGCTGCAGAGGTGGTCACAGACCACATCAAAGAATCTTTTAACACCCCTGTTGTACCACCGACAAATTTCATAGGAGCACGAGATGCTAAAACTCTTGTTGGTCCCTTAATGACTCTTGTAGAGCATGAGGTCATGCTTGATCGATTGCTACAAATAGGATAGGTGATGACATCCTTGTTTGACATCCCACAAGATGTCACAGTAGCACAATCAGAACTCATCTCCACCAAAGGGAAGCTAGTCATGACAAAGATGAGGGCCGAGCATGTAGAAGTAGAAGTTGCAAGATTGCATGAAAGGCTCGTAACCCTACAGGCTGCATAATGGGATCCCGCTCAATTTGTTCCTATAGACCAACTGGACACCTTCAGGACTAAGTAACTCAATAAATTGCTAATGGAAAATAAAAACGTGGCAAAGGAAAAAGAGAAGGCCGACTAGAATGCCTCTATGACATAAGTACAATGCCTCTATGACATAAGTACAAACTTATGCATACACCATGGCACTCAAGGCCTTAGAAGAAGAAAATACATAGTTTGTTGCTAACAATATTTAGTTGACCTTTGTGGAAAAATAAAAGAATGTTCTCAAAGAGCATTTTCAATGACTATGAGAATAACTAATTAGGATCAATTAGGACATGAACCATTTGGCCAAGGAAAATTGAACCCTCTCAATGGAGGAGGTATGCATCATCTGTTAGAAGATGACCATCAAAATAAGCACATGGAAGAATGAGGCTAAGCGGCATGAGAAATTAAAAGATCATTTCCGAGACTAGGTGGGAATGTACAAATAAATCATCAAGAAGGAGATCCATATGGCCAAGGTCCACATCAACACTTTCAGTGCATGACACACTAATTGGTGGGCCATGTTGGATACATATGCACTTCCCCACCAGGTGGAACTTAAGAGCCTAGACCTATAGATTCAAGATCTTATAGAATACATAGAGTTGGAAAATCTAATGTATGCCAATATAGCCATGTTAATAGCAGGGTGCCTGAGGATAAAGCTCAAGAAGGAGGTAGCTACCACCTATGCCAAGTATGAAGTAGAATTTGCAAAACAAAAGAAGATGTTGTAGAAGCTGGAAGCTACAAATTCTGAATTGGATGTGGTTAAACCAAGCTACCAAGGATAAAAAGATGTCACAATAGACTTGGCTCGAAGGTTATAGATTTTCAGGAGTACAGAGATAAAACCAGAGCCTAAGAGGAGGAACGATGGTTGTTTGTGGCCTGGTACATCAAGGAAAACATAATGTTCCTGAAACTACCATGCCCATGGGAGGTGCCAAATCCATCAAACATTGGAGCATCAACATGGATAGCACAAGACCCTTGAACTGAAGAGGAGAAACTCTAGGCAGTACTTCAATGTCATCACCTCCCAAAACCTAGAGTGCAGTACAAAGGAAAGCGACCCATGGAGGAGCCACCGTCACCAGGAACTACATGAGTTCCACCTAATTTTGTAATTTTAGGAATTTTTCATTTTTTCATATTGTGTCCAATTTTGTTCTATTGAGTCCTCCACTATGGCATGAATAGATTCCCTATCAGTCAATAATCCCATACCTATCCACTATGTAATCAATGGGGCTTGTTCTCATTTTGACTCAAGGATGAGTTTTCATTCAGTCATTGGGGTATGCTGAATCATGATTCATTTGATTGCAATATCAAACCCACGATATTGAATATGTGATATCGCACCCAACAACAATATCAGATCTATGATATCGTAGTTCCTACATGGACCTATAAATACACATGTAGGCACATCGGATGAAAGTTTTTAGTCCTTAGTTTTTTTGTTAGTTTTAAGAGTCAAGTTTAGTGTAGGATCTTTTTGTCAGTTTTTCCTCTCAATCCTTTCTCCTAGTGCATGCTCGTAGTGTGATGATTATAATTGTACAATATCCTTTATTCCTGTGTGATGTACTTGGACACGCACATGACTGGCAATAAAGATCAAGATTACTTCATCATTGCAACATTCACTTAGTTTAATTATTTAATTGTTATTGTTATTTATTACTTTCATAGTTAATATCTCTTCACCTTAAACTCCTTAAACATGGAATGAGTATGACTTAATCATGAGCATTTAAGTGTGACTACTTGGTAACCTAGTAGCGTACCTAGGATCTATGCTTGGTAATCCCAAGAGTAGTCATGCACGAGGTCCAAGATGTGTACAGATGATTAAGGAATGGATGCTCATCACACTTAGGAAAGTTTAGATTCTCTCTTCCTATTTCCTCTGAGCATAACTCTCTCTCCCCTTTTCCTCCTAGCTTATCTAAGATTATTTTCCATCACCTCCAAGAGTAGCATTAGTTTAGGAACATATCATACACCTCACTCTGGACTAAACCATACGTGAGAAAGCAAATACTAGTCCAAGTGGAAAGACAACAAACTGTGATCAATAAGTAACTATCTAGATACCACAACTAGCCCATTTGCAAAGTTTGACTAGATCATGTGTGAAACACTCGTATTTGTATGGTTGAGTGTAGGGGTACCTTGCCACTCATCAACTGCTTTCATCAAGGATTCTTATATTGTATAAAACACCACTAAGCTATCTCTATTTTGACTATCCTACTTTAATCCTAGTTCTTGTATGTTTATCAATTTCACCATCTAATTAAAACAATAATCCTAGGTAGTAGAACTAGTTGTAGTGAGTGACTTTTTAGCTTTGAATTATTACTTCTATTTCACCTCTATTTATGGTTTAATTGTATTGGTTCTAGTATGCACTTTGGTAGCTTTCTGAAGACATAGATTTCAAGATAGACAAAAAAGAGATTTCAATAAGCCTAAACTCAAAGTGATAGAAGGTCATATTTACATATGAAAATACAACAAATACAAGTGAAAGCATAAAGAAAAAGTTCAAACTTTAAAAAAGGAAAAGATTAAGTAAAACCCAAATAACTTTTTTTGTAAAACAGGGATTAAAGCCATGTAAAATAGGGACTATAGCCATGTACTTTATGTTTGAATTATTATGCTATATAAGACAAGATATGAAATTTTATTATTTTTACCTTTATTCAAAGATTGATGGGTGGATGTAATTAGAGAATGGCCCCAATCTCTCATGTGTCTTGAATTTCTAGCCCAATTTTCCAAAAAATAGGCTTGTCCAGTCATATTTTATTATGGCTGTATCATGTGGCTATAAATATATGAGCAAACCATGTTTGTAAGTGAATTAATTCCACAATTTATCTCATAATCCCATTTTTTATTTAACATCTACAATCTTATTCTCAATTTCACAATTTATCCCATTACAAGTTAACCCATCCTCAATTCATCACATTCACTAATTTTCATTAATCAAAGAAGTTGAAAATCAAATCTAAGGCCACTTTTATGTAATATATTTCAACTATTAAATCAATTCAAATTAATTCCAAACTTTGCAAGAATATTATTAAAAGAACTTACTCTCTCAATTACTCTCTTGGATCGTAGAGATATTCATCTTGAAAATCATAATTTCAATTATGAACGCTACACAGTTTTATTCCAAACACTGTTTTAGTCCATATTTGAATTATCAAATAAATTCCAATTAATTTGAAATTTTACAACCTAATATATTGCAGAATGAGCTTTCCACCAAGCCTAAGATCAACCAAAAACTCATCTAGATTGCAAAGATATTGAAATTGAAAAAGCTAAAAAATTCATTTTTTTTTCAGTTGGGCCACCCACATCATTGTATATATTAGGCTACCAAAAATCTACAAAAATATAAAATATTTTTGAATATTCTTACACCAAAAGAAATCTACACATTGAAATTGCATTCCATATATTTTTTTTATTTCTATTGATTTTTAAGCTTTATTTATTCTAGGTTAATTTTCCACTTTTTAATTTAGAAGCAATTCTTTCTCAAGCTATACCTACCAAAATAGTATCATCTGCAAATAACATACACCAAGAGATTTAATCTTGTATTCCTTTTATTAATTCATCCATAATAATAACAAATAAGTATGGGTTAACTATAGACCTTTAATGTAGACCTATTGTGACTGGAAAATCAAATGTGATTCCACAAGTTGTTCTAATTTTAGTAGCAAATCCTTCATACATTTCTTGAATCACTTTAATATATTTATCAAGGATGTTTTTCCTTTGCAAGGCCCATCGTATAATATCTCTTGGGACTTTGGCATATGTTTTTTTCTTTTTTTTGTTTGGAATTAATGAAAATCATTTTTTCTATTAATTCAATGATAAAGAAGAATCCTAAATGTTTTTGGCATTCATTTCAAAGCAATGGAAGTATAGGCTAATGCTTTTTCTTTCAAAAAAATATTGAAATGTTTTATAAAGCTTTCTCTCAAAAAATTGATAAAATAGAAAATTCTCATGAAAATGGTACTATATTGTTTATTATTATTTTTGTTTGATGACATAATGCAGGGGATAAGAAAAACTAGTATAAAAAAAGCTACTAATGTAAATAACTTATATGGAGAAATGTTTGAATGGAAAGGACTATCGATATGGAATGTCATTTGGAAGAAGTTAAATTTGGTTGTACAAGTAGGGTTACAAAAGAAATGATGCATCAATAAAGTAATTATGCTCTTTAAAAAAGAAGAATAAAATGATCTAAATAATTATAGATTAATTTTAATTAGAAATATTTCTGCTAAGTATTTGGGCACTATTTTGGAATCTATGCTTGGAAGATGGGCTGAAAAAAATCAAATACATGCAATTTCCCTAGCAAGACATAGGTGAAAACATTATACCATGAATCATCTCATCACTTTAAAGTATATTACTGATAGAGCAAAAGGTCCATGCAAGAAAACTTTTTTCTACTTTATAGATTTTTATAAGGCCTATGATTTTGTCATTTAAAGTAAGTTATGGAGATGCTCAGAAAAATAGAAGTTTCCAACACATTATTTTCTTCTATCCAAAAAACTTTATAAAGAGGTATATATTTAGTTTAAAAATAGATAAGAAATGATTCCGCCTAATATTTTTATGATGTTAAACTAGTTTAGCTATATTTTTATGATATATATCTATTAATTGGCCAAGACAATATTTTTCTCTTTGAAAATAAAAATAAAAATCAATGTACATTCTTCAATGATAATTCTTGTGAAAAAGTTTATGTTTTAGTGTAGTGTTATGAAGATAATTATTTATTTACGATGACAAAGTCTAACCAAATTGTAGTTAGCCTCTTAGCCATAAAACTTCTCCTTAGCCCATTACAATGAGAAAAAAAAGCTATGACTAGGAGAGCTCCTAGTTACCATTATGATGATAAAATTATTTCATTGTGTCTAAGGAGGACTCTCTAGGATGAGGTTGGTAGTTGGCCTTTTCACCAAAATAAGGATGTTCTCTTTCTTCTACTTTATTTTGGTTTCTTATTGATGAACTTGAAGAGTGGATGCATAAAATACTAACTCAATTAGCAATGATAATTGGAAGTTGTCTTGTCAAACGCCTACTCTATGCTAATGATATTACCTTAATTTTGAATTTAATGGAAGGAATGTCACAAATGCTTAATACTCTTGATTACTTTTATCAACACTCAAGAATGAAAGTTAATATTAAAAAAGCAAAAAAGGATACATAGCACATATAACAAGATGTAAAATTTTAGTATTGGATATGAACATGTAAACATAATTTCCTGTTACAAATATCTTGGCCTAGAATGCTCTTGCAATTACAAATAAGATCAATGCATGTGGTATGAAAGCCTTATTTTCTTTAAAAAGAAAATATAAGAAGGAATCTATTTTAGCCTAGGATATCTAAAAATAAATTTATCATGTCATTGTTCAATCTTTTATTCTTTATGAATGTGTTGTATGGGCATGTGCTCTATCAAATAAATATTAGATAAAAAGCTTTTTCTACTTAATAAATTTTTAAAAAATAGATAAATAAAATATAATATTATGCTTCTTCAAGAATAAATGATGTTGTTAGAGGTTGATCTTTTTTATGATTTTGTAGCCTATACACATAATCCTTTTGCATTTTCATGAGATAAATATTCCCTAAAAGTCATGATGAAAAATCATAATAAAGGATGGCTTCATGACAAAGTTCTATAGCTTAATAAATGGAATATTTAAGAGTTTAGTATTTATTATGATTCTTACCAAGTTGTAAATTGATAAAATAGGGAACATTTCAAAAGCTTTTTGAAAGTGTACAAGAAGAAAAAACATTTCTATCTGAATAGTATCAAGGGAAGCCTTAATTCAAAGGTACACTATATATCTACTACTTTTCCTCATCATTTACAATGCATAATTAGTAGAGTAAGAATGGAATCTCATCATTTTTGATGCAAAGCTTACCTCAATAGATCCCAAAAGGACCAATTCTATAATCTTCCTAAGCAAATTTAGTTTAGAAAATATCGCTTTTATTAAGAAAACTCTCCAAAAGTAGAGAAATACATCAAAGATAAGGAGTGAAGCTCAACTCATAACTCTTCGAAGAATTTTAGAGGTCACACATGTTTCCTTTGAATTCTCAATTACTCACCATGGAGCCAACGGTCAAGACAAGACACTTATAAGACATTCTCTAAATCTCTCTTAAGTGCTTTCCCTTGTCTTTCACTCAAATTCCCTTGCACAAGCTTTCAAGAGCCCAACCTTCTCTCTTAGACCTAGTCTTCTTCCTTGAGACTAACCTTTCCTATTTTTGTTAGCCTCTCCATTGAGACTAACCTTCTCCCTTGTGGTTAGCCTCTCCATTGAGACTAACCTTATCTCTTCTAGTTACCCTCTCTATTGAGACTAGCCTTATCTCTTCTAGTTAGCCTATCCATTAAGACTAATTATCTCCCTTCTAGTTAGCCTCTTTAGGATCTTGGAAAATCTCTAGTTATTCCTTCACCTTAGTAGATACGGTAGTTGGCCAACATGTGCCTTTATTATTTAATAGAATATAAGTGGTTGGGAGTAGTTGGAATCACATGGATGTAGTAGTTGGGAGTAGTCGAGATCACATTGGTGTAGTAGTTGGGACTAACAATTTTCCAACAATTACCACCAAAAATTCAACATCCTAACAAAAGAACAACTATGAAAATTGGTTCTCTTACAAAGACATCAATGAAGCCATTAAAGGATTGAACATCAACAAGCTATTGGGTTCCACAATCCTAGCCTCCATATACAAGGGCACTCTTAGAGATGACATTAATCTGGCTATTAAGCTCCTTAACAAAAATAATTAAGAAGCCTTGAAAGCTTTTGTTTCATAATGCAAGGTTTTGAGCATGGTGAAGCATAAAAATTTAGTACAAATCATTAATTTTTGTTGGAAAGATTAACAAAAAGCCCTAGTCATGCCACTGGTGCCCAAAGGAAGTTTGGCACAAGCCTTGCAAAGAGAGAATGAATAACTATCCGTTAGAGAGGTGGTGAATATAGCCATGGATATTGCACATGGACTAGAATATCTACATCATTATAGTAATATTCAAATCATCCACTGTGACATAATACCCAACAACATCTTGTTTGATGAAGATATGGTAGCTCATGTTGTTGATTTTAAATGGATCCCTTAGCCTAACTCTCCTCCTATGCATTCTACCATGTTTGGGTCCACACCCATCATCGTCATACACCAGACACAACTAGTGTCCCAATCTACCTCCTTATTCTCATTAATACCCTTTGGTACATAACCTAACTTTTTTCACATAGCCATGATGATGTCTACCTCATCATCTCCCTTTGACATACCATTGGGACCCCAAGTAACACAAGCCTCTCATACCTCATTTATCCTCTTTGTGCCTCAAGTTCTGAGACAAACATCATTCTTCTTGTTTAGCCCACCTATGACAACCATAATCTAGCCTTTCCCTTCGATACCACAACCTATCATGAGGCCCCAAGTCTCAAAACTCCTCTCTCAATTGTGAACACAAGCACCATAGTCCATAGTAATGCCCCAAGGATGGGATTAAGCCTTTTACATGATTCAAGACCTTATCAAAGAGTTGTGAAAACTTAAGGCCAACAAAACTTAGATAGTCAAAGTTCTTTTTTTCTACCAAGATGATCCTATAAGCCCTATGGTGTCTCAAATAACCTTTCTCATAGGCTTGTCTATTCCAAAATTCACCAAATACAATGATGAAAGGAATCCCAATGCACATCTAGTAATCTTTTGGTCTGAATGCCTCTTCTTACAAGCTTGACCTCATATGATATTAAGGATTTTCCCCATGTCCCTTAAAGGAAAGGCTCCAAATTGGTACCAAACATTATCTAGAGGTTCCATCTCTTCCCTTGAGAACTTGATTAACCAATTTTTCAACCACTTCAGATACAACATGAAGCTAGATGCCACATTGGACCAATTGATGAAGGTGAGTTAGGGGCCACTTGAACTAGTCAAAAGGTTTATTCAAAGGTGAAACTCAACACTTAATGAAATATTTTGACTCATCCCAACAATCCACTTCCTACATCCCAAATCAACCAAGACCAAAATTTGGGTGAAAGGCTATGTCTAAGTACACAAGATTACCTTTAAAGCCCTCTGAGATCTTAGAATACTTGCTTAAAGACAACCATATACAATGTAAGAAACTCTTTAAAGAGGCTTGTAACAAGCATGATTATCTTCATGACATAGCTAGAGATCCAACAATAGCTACCAAAGATGATTCAAAGCTATAAAAGTACTTTAGGTTGGATAGGTATTTCTATTATCATCAAATGGTTTATCATGACATTGATTTTTGCCTAGCATTAAAGGATGACCTCTAGAAGATGATAAACCACAAAGAGTTGGTATTGAGTGAGCCTAGCTCTCCAAGAGCTAACAACAACTCCTATACCATGACCTCATTCACAAAAGCCAAATGGTCTCATCCTCCTAGGAAACCTTTTGTTATTAGAGTACCACCAAAAACCCAAGACACAAAGCCTAAAGAGCCATTTTTCATATGGGTATCACATCCTTTGGCCCCTAAAGAACCTTTCATCATATGTGCTCCCCTTTTAGTGGCTTCAACATCACAACATAATCAACAAGTTGCTAATCCTCCAAAGCCTAGGAAACCATTTATTATTCTAGTTCCTCCACCTTCACCAAGTAAGATCAAAACTCATGTCCAAAGCCCACCTATAGTGGCCAATAACTCAAAGGTTAGCAAGAAATCATCATTACAATGGTGGCAAAAGTAATCTATTGCCAAACCAAAAAATAATCCCACTAAAGGAAATCAACTAAAACCTACATCATGACCAACCACATGCATGGACAAGGAACCCAAGGCACATGGGTTGAAACCTAAGTCACCAACTCTAGGAAGGATGGAGGAGGTTAGAACTACTAAGGATAAAACATCAAAATCCAAGAGGAAAAGCTTTCTTACAATCATGAACCAAGCTGAATGATCCCTTAAGAAGAAGAACACATCACCAAGCTTGTATGACTTGGTCATGACTTCTCTTGCTCATAAAGATGCACTAGCTTAGATGTTGACTTCTGTTCTTATAAGTAGAGACATGCTAAACAATAAGAAATAAATCCACTTTGTTATTCAGCAAGGTTCACTTAGGGAAAACAAGTGTTAATCCATGCTTAACTTTTGTGATAGTGAAGTGAAAATTTATTCTTAGAATGAATAAGTGTTATCCACCCCTCTCCTTATCACCGTACATGTAGGTAGATGATAGGGTAGCAACTAATGTGGTACTATATTCCATTATGGGCAAACTAGACTTAACTAAGAACATCCAAGTGGCCACTACCATAGCACTTAAATCATTCAATGGGTCACAAGTAGTGATGCGAAGTTCTATCTCTTTAGATTTCATATCTAGGGAACAATTTTCCACATCTGCCAACTTCTTAGTAGTTGAAGAGACACATGGGTTTAACTTGACCCTAGGAAGACCATGGTTAGCTAAGCTTCATGAAATTTCATCTCCTATACATCAAGAGATTCACTTGTCATAAGAGGGTGGGAAGATTGTGATCCATCAAGATAATGTATCACTATCCTCAGTCAACTACATCAACATCGATCAGGGTTTAGAGGTGGAGTTTTAAGAGGAAACTCGTGACACTTAAATTGGAGCCAACAATAATGAGAGCAACAACAATAAGAGGAATGCCAACTCTGCAACATGAGAAAATCAACAAAAATTCCTACAAATTGCCATGCCAAATGAAAGAAACAATGACCATAAAATCATGCCAAGAGGATTCCTTGATCTCTTAAAGGTCAAACAACAAGTTCATGGTAAATATCTCATCCATTCTTCTACCAATCATTTTTTTACTTTTATAGTGTTATATCATGTTTCAATGTTGGCTCTAGTCTTATGTGCTCTTTTGAAAGCATCCTATACTTGCTATGCAAGTATGGACTATGACTTGTGAAGGCCTAAAACTAGCAACACTATAGCCCTTCATGGCCTAAAGCTGGCACTATGGCCTACTAAGGCCTAAAACTAGCAACATTATGGCATACCAGGGCTTAAAACTAGTGATCATAATGATGTTTTAGCTAATCTACCCTTCATTACCATATTACCTAACCCACCTTGCCATTTTTGATAGTTTCCATCAACATGCATGAATTCTAGATACTAATAGGAGGTACAAAACTTAATAAAACTTACTACTATGGGCATCAATGCTAGGGAATTATCGTTAGGAGTAGCATAAGGATAGAACAACATCAATAATCATCTTTGAACTAAATCATATGTGACAAAGCTATCACTAGTCTAAGTGGGAAGACAACATCCTATGATCAATGCTTAATAATTTGGATGCAATACTAGTCCCATCCACAGAATTTAACTGGATCATGCATGAACACTTGTTGTTTGTATGGTTGGATGTAGGGGGTACCTACTACTCATCATTGGCACCATTTCCAAGGATGGTGCTAGTTTTCTAGATTAGTTATATTATACATGATTGCTATAAAATTATTAATGATCTATCTTTTAAAAAAATATTAATATTTTAAGTCACACATTTTATTAAATAAAATCATGTCTTCTTCACATAGGGCTAAGAATGCATCACATGATGAAAACACCCATAGGAGAAATAATAGGATATATACTAAAGAGAATTGGAGTGAAAAACCACAAGTAGGGATTTCATATGCTTTTAGACCCTTACTACACTCAAAGACTACATTCAACTAATGTAGACAATCCTAGTGGAGATGGAGTAGGTCCCAGAACAAGAAGGACTTCAAGGTTTAATACCTTCTCTAAACCTAGAAAAGATAAATCAAGGGACCACTGGGGGAAGATATAGGAGCCATGGTGATTCTCCCAGTTCTCCATCTTCCTCTTCCTTTTCAACATCTAGTTTTGACAAAGATGAATGTAGGTATAGAGATAGAGCTCCGGTATGGGGTCAAGATTAAGATAAAAATAGAATGCAAGGGCAAGATCAAAGACATGAAAGTGAGCATAGAAGAGATACTCACTATCAAAAGAATAGAAATATAAATTATCATCATGACATGTTTGATGAAGATGAACCCTTGTTGGCTACTAGGGGCATGAAAAAGATTAGGGAGGTAGTTCAAATATTTCAAAGGCATCAAAGGGAAAGTCGCATCAAATGACTTGATATGACTAACATTCCTAAATTTAAGGGAGGATATAATTTTGATCCACAACATCATTTACAATTCTACCATGATGCTTGCACCTTGAAAAATATAGAATGTAAGTGGAAAGAGCTTAAGCTCTTTCCTAGGATACTAATATACAAAGTTGAAAGTTGGTATAGATCATTGGAATGAGATTTAATCTAGTAATGGTTCACAATGTTGGAAACACTTCAATGAAAAATACCAAACCTATGATCCTGTGTCCAACCTAAGAAAAAAAATCCAAGGATGGAAGAGAAAAACATGAATCCTTGGATGTGGCCTTGGATGGATACTATTCTCTACTACATAGATGTCTAGGCCATGTTTTTTCTCAGAAAGAGTAGCTTTTCCACATCATAGATGGGCTTCATAATTAAATGAGAGAGATCCCTAGGATTTATGCCCAAGGTCAATTATTTGAATTGAAAGCTTATCAGATAGAAAGGCTAGTTGAGCAAGTGGCAAAAGAAGAAGGAGAGCTATGTAAATGAGAGAATGTAGAGGAATATAACTAGGATCCAACTCTTCAAAAGAAGGGGATCCATATCTATGATGAGTTAAAAGAGGAAACTATTGATGAGGTGATTTCACAATAGACATTTCCAATACAAAAGTGTATTCATAGAGCTTGAAGTAAGGATAGATAAGATGTGGGAGTTGATGAATGAGAAAGTTACAACAAACCATAGAGGATAGGGTAACGTAAAAAGGATTAAGTGACTAAAAAAAGAAGAGGAAAAAGAATAAAGAAATAGGTAGGAAAATTTATCAAAAAAAGGGAAATGGAAATAGTAGAAGAGGCTATAGACTCAACCATAGAAGAGGATGATGAATGTGACATCTATCAATATGACCATCCAAAGGGCTATTGTCTAGTTGTGTTATATCTACATGAGTTTGGGGCTTTTGATTTAAATCCCAAGTTCATATAAAAGAAAATGCCTAGAAAAGTACCTTACAAGATAATTGTAGATAGTCCTAAAACCAACCTTACTATTCTAGTGGAACTTCTTATCAGCCTCAAAACTACTAGTAACCGTTGTGGCAAAACCCATAGTCATGGGGGATGCCATCAACAAAATAGCAATACCTGTATTGCCAGCCAAACTTGTATGAATACCCGTATCACCTCATTGCTACATGCAATTATCAGTCTTTTGGTTTTGTATAGTATAGTGAAAATTCCCAACCAAGGTAGCTATGTGTCATTTGGGATAAGGAAATGGTCTACATTTAAATTCTAAGGTTCCCATGGACATCTTTAGAACTAGTTATGCAAGGGCATTATGGTAGGAGCCTACTTTGGGAAGGACCAACTTGCATGACTTTTGTTGACCATGGCTCTGAACCAAATCTCACACCTTCTAGAACATCATTCACTGTTTCTTTCAATTTATGAATAATTTTGGGACTACATCTCATCCTTTTTAATTACTTTTGGCTATTTTTTAATTAAAATATCCTTCACATTCCAAAAAATTTCTTGGCCATCTTCTAAATTAGACCATTGGTTATAATTGTTCGAAAGCCTATGTGCTACTGTAGTTACACTTATTAATCCTAGGGGTTGTGGATGTAATTTTTGAATTTTTTATAACATCCTATTTTCAAACATGATAGTAACTAATGGTAATTAATTAAAATAATGTAAATAGCTTGATGATTTTAGTTACATCATAAACCTTGGAAACAGTACTTTTTCATAACTTTGTGCTTAAATGCTAATATTTGAAGCTAACCAAGGGATATAAAAAGGGTTAATTATAAAATAAAATTTACCAAAAATAATTTTGATCCTTTGGTGATTACATGTGATGCTACAAGAAAAGCCAAGGTCAAAGGTATTTTTCCAAGCATAGAAACGAAGCGAAGAGAGAGACAAAGAAGGATATGCTCATGGACAAATAGTAGCATATGCAAGAACTAAAGATTAAACATCATCTATTTGTTAATCCTTGGGATGATGATAAGAAATTTTAGTTCATCCTTAGAGATTTTCTACATAAAAATAAAAGCATCCACATCACAATCAAGGTTGGAAGTCTACCACCACTAGCAACAATAAGTAGATTCATCTTCAGTGGATTTTTGAAGACCTATGCAACTAGTATTTTTGTCATTTTGTTATCCATCCACTAGAATAAAATTTTGTAATATGACACTCAAAGTCAGTTAGTAGTTACAATTAGTTAATAATCCCATACATCCCTAATTTTTATAAAGAAAGATTGGTCCTATCCTATTAACTCGAGGATGAGTTTTTAGTTAGTTGTGGGGGTATGATGAAGCATTAGTTAGCTACATTGACTAGTATGCGTTGACACATCCCTATCGACATGTTCCCATTGATGCATGTGTTGATGCATTGATGCATATGCATCAATGTAGTGTTCATTTTTACCTATAAATACATGTGCTCCTATCATGTATTGATAATCTTTTTATTAATAGAGTAGCCAAAACCTTATATTTTCATTTCATAGTCTTAGAGAACAGTCAATGAGTGCCCGTAGTGTAGATTCAAGTAAGTTGTACAACATCTTATTTGAGTGGTGATGTACCTAGACACATTCCATGAATGGCAATAAGATCAATATTGATTCATATTTTCATTGTAGCACTTTGACTTAGATTAGATTTATTTTTCCATGTAATTTACTTTACATGGACTTAGTTAATATTTACATTTCCATGAATATTAATCAATTAGCAAAATGAGCATGACTAGTTTCAAGTATAAGCACATGTTCACTTGGTAATCCTAGCAGTGTTATTGCTTGGTTCACCTAGTAGCATAACACTAGGTAATCCCAATAGTAGCTACATGGGTTTAGGAAATGTATGACAAGATGGAAATAGATACTTATTGCTAGTAGGCTAGTTTAGAATTTATCTTTCTATTGTAATTAGATTAAATAATTCATTTCTCTATTATTGTTAGGAGTAGCATAAGGCCAAAACAACATCAATAATCATATGCCTCACTTTGCACTACACTATATGTGACAAAGTTACCATTATTCCAAGTGGGAAGACAACATCCTATGATCAATGTTTAACAATATAGATACCATACAAGTTCCATCCATGAAATTTGATCAAATAATGCATGAATGCTTGTGATTCATATGATTGATCATAGGGGGTACCCCCATCTCATCAACCACTAACCTCGAGACCTCTCCCATAATTATCCATCACATAAAAGAGTTGATGTTCTTAGAGCATAGCCTAGGATAAGCTTTGAGAGCATTCTTCTTATACAAGTTTAAACTTCATCAAATCCAAGGAATTACTCAATTCAAATGATTCTAGGTTTGAAGAAAGGTAGCAACCCCAAATACCTATTATGTTCTTTCAAACAAGGCAAATATAGAGAATACTTGGTGGACCTAAAAAACCATACATACTCTATAATGAGGGGAGTAAGACCAACCCAAAGGAGCAACATCTCTAAGGTGTTCCTCAAATCCATTCCTTTATCAATTCTAAGAGAATTATCATCCTACATAGTCTCATACATATAGAAAAAAATATACTCCTTTCTTACATGTCCAACTGAGATCCTCTAAATGGCTACTTGACATTCCATCGATGAGATTGACTTTGTTTGTAATTGATATGAAGGCTTGCTAAGATTTATTTTTAATCTTGATAATGGGATTGTAAGAACTCATCTCGAAAAGAGAATGATCCATGGAAGACATGTCTCAACAAGAAAATTGAAATATTTTTGGAAGTACATGTTCCACATCTAGCCTTGAGACCAAAGAACCTCACTTGTCTAGCCAACTATGTGCTAAAAAATCAAATCCACATCAAACCACTATTCTTGAGCTCATTATTTCACAATGGTTGAAAGGAATCAACATAAATTTCTTATCTTAAATAAGATTAATAGGTAGATCAATTGTTTTAACCTTGTAGTCATAGGACTGAGTAGTTGCACAAACCTACTACTACTATGGGATAACATGCCCATATCAATATCAAGGAAGAAGAACAAATTTACTTGGAAAACTTCTCCAAGTTGTAATCAAAGTATCTGGTACACTAGCTATTATCTAAAACTATCAAGTATGATGAACATAGTTCTTAATGATTCATTTGTTGTGGTGAACTAAGGATGATCAAGGAATTAACCCTAGAACAATCCTCATTCAAAACCATCAATCATAGTAGTAACACCTAACAAGAAGAACAACCATATGAAGTTTGTAGATAAAATTTCATTATCTCATCATAGAGAATGGAGTAAATACCATTCCTTGGTAATTAAATCACATTAAAGAGAAGCACTTAGCATGCTTTTGAAAGATAATCTTTGTCACATAATTTAGGGAACATTCAGGTCCCTGGAATATTTAGCTCTTGCCATGTTAGAAAAATTTAAATAATAAAAATAAGCATATAAATTGTGTTTTATTTTCAAACTAAAAGAGGAATTTTAGAGATCCTCATTATGTGATTTCCCTCTAAAGTAAGTACACCATCTAATTTGAATCATCATTATCATACAAGACAAGGATAACCACCAAGCCAACATTGTTGCTTTGCATAATTGCTCTATGTTATGTGAATATATGGATTTGGAGGTTTTACTCATAATAATTTCTAATATTAAGAATAAATAATGATGTGATAATGTGTCTACCTTTGCAGCTATTATAAGGAAGATTTAGATTTTATCACATCAAACCTTGTTTTAGAAGTTTTAGGGTACACAACACAAATCCCCAAATCATCTAACAGTAATTAAGTCCTAACTTTATTTATCCTATTGTATATAATGAGTCAAAACTTGAAATGTTATTTTTTAGTAAAAAATCATTAGAAATACTAGGTCCTCAATGAAATTTGGTAGAACATTGAAAGAAAGATAACCAGTATACTACCTTTTGTCATAGGTCCCCATAAGGTTTGAGGTAGGGGAGCATTATTGGAGGTCCTAGAGAATCATTTGAAGATGCTAATTTAGCATAATGAATCATAAAGAGATTTTAATGAATCACACCTTGCCTAAGAATTTGAAAGAATATCCAACCCACCTCCTCATTACATCTATAAAGAAATTTTGTATTTAAGCATTGTAACTACATCGTGTCTTTGTTATAAGTTCTAAGAGTTGCAAAACTCATGATCAAAGTTTGGATTAAGCATAATCATTTACAACATTCAAACCATCGAAAAAAAATTTATAAGCTAAATTCATATCAGTATATCAATAATTGAGGGATATGTATATGTGAAGAGTAGGCCATGTTATCAGGATGGAGAAACGACTACCAAAATAAATGACTATTAGGATTGTCTAAGTACACCTATAGAAAAGTAGATGCACTAGAATGACTAGCATCTTCAAAAGTCATATTAACATATGTTACATGGATGGAGACTAAAGTAGAGACCATGTCCAATTCATCTTAGATGAATCAATAAAGACCAAGAATGGAAATCTCCTTATACAACATTATAAGTATTTCCAATATAACTTTTACTAGCTAGATCAATAGGCATCCAATGATTGTTAAATCACTAATGAAATTATGGTGAAGGAAAGTGCAACAAATGAAACTATCTCTATTCATTGATAAGAGATATAGTAAAGGATGCAAGCATTAAAGAATGATTTCAAAATGCATCATCACTAGAGTCTAACAAAAGGATAACCTAATGATAGACATAAGAGGTAAAAATGATATATGATCTAGTATTAAATATGATATCCAACAAGAAAGACCATATGTGAAAAAATTCTAAGAAAAAATGTAAAACCATAATAAACTGAAAAAATGCCTTAATCATCATAACACATAAAAGGATGCTATGATATCATCTGTAACAATGTTACTCCAAGGTTATCAAACACCCTAAGAAATTTCCTTAGATCCATTGGATTTTTCTTAGAAAACTTAGGGAGTATAGCTATCTACAAGTGATGCATCCACTTCAAGAACAAGATGGGAGTGTTATGATGAAAAAATTTGATTGCTAGAATATCAAACGTTTTAGTGCAATAGTCTTAATCCTAGATCCCAAGGGCCTCCATGAAAAATAGGATATGAGGAATCCTAGATGATCTGGCAAATCACCTAGGGACTTAGGGAGTGCAAAATGTGGGTAATGTAAAAATAAAATAAAGCAAATTGGATTTAAATTGATGCACATAATATAAAAAATATAACTCAACTTGCAAAACAAAATGGGACTTTAAAATTTATTTGAAAAAATAAAGAAAGAGTCTAGAAATGTGTACAAGATGTGCCCAAGGTAGTAGGGTGTTCACTTTGATGGGGGTTTGGAGTTCATTGAAATCAGTGGCTTTGAATATTTCATAGTTAGCTTCATGATCTAAAGGTTCCACAACATCTAATGCTATCAAACCTTGCTACTTTGCTTCATAGATCTACAACATTGATGATGTAGGAGAGTGAGATGTGTGGGGGTTTTTTGCTACCAAGAAGAGCATGGTTGGGAGCGTTGATGCCCAGGTGCTCAGTGTTTGTACCATAATTCACATAATCTCAAGGGGGGTGTGATAATGGTTGTAATAGCTACAAGTTTCACACTAGGGATAATTCAAAAGCTTTGCGTTTGCAAGTTCTCCAAAGCTCTTGAATGCAAAATATGGCTAAGAAATGTGAAAGAGTGAAACCTTTCTATGATGCATAGGTTTGGATTACATAGGTTTCAATGACCATGAGTTTGATGACAAATTTCTACCTAAACATTTACAGATTTCTACAACATACAAGTGTTGCAGGTGTACAAATTCAGCTAGGTTACTATGTATGGTAAGTTTTGATACCCCCATGGCATCAAAATCATTTCATTTACTAAAAATAATAAATGGAAATTTCACCCACGTTGGTTTCTTCCATCCATGCTGGGCCTTCCAACAGCAACACTAAAGTGTAGGGTTAATGCTAGAGTTAAAAGCAATGCTGAAGTTAATGCCATGCTCGTGCAACACTTTTCGGGGGAGGGGGGGGGGAAGGTGAAACCTTGGGGGGAAAGGAGATATACCCCCCNCAGCATTAGAAGGTGAAGTAGTAATGCTTGAGTGAAAAAGTTATATCACGCCCTTCCCCCCAAGCTAGGCATGTAGTAAATATTATAACCCCCACAAAACCCAAAAAAATGCCAATTTTGGTAGTCCAAAAGGCATTTTTAACCCTCCAAAGCCCAAATAAAGGAATAATATGACTTTTCTCACTTGGGAGTTAAGGCTTTGACCACTTATGAGGCATTTATTCAGCCCCAAAAGCTAAAATATGTGAAATTTCATCCCTTTGATTGTAATCTTCACATTTTACAGTGAAATTTTAGCCTCAGGTTTCATGCGATGAGGGTTACAATGAAGGTTGCAACATGAATTTTCTTAGCTATGTTTCATCAGCCCCTATTTATCAATATCTTGAGAATTAACTTGAGAGGCATTGATAAAGAATTAAAAAGACTACTCCAGTTCCATCACCCACATTTCCTCTCTATGTTTGATTCAATTGCGTCTAACCATACCAAAGAGAGCTTGTGATGATGGGATAGGGCAATGATGAGGAAATGGTAATGAGGCTATAGGAAATGGTTATGAAGGTTAACAATACATTCCATAGTTAACATCATGGCTATAATATGGCATTGACATATTGGTCAAACAATAAGTCTTCATCATTTATGCTTTGAAATGGGGGTCACTCAACCATGCATTTGAGGATCAAACACTTGACTCCAAGGTTTCTTTGGGTATTAGGCTCTCCCTTTGCATGTTTGGAGCCATTTTTTTGTCTTTTGGTCTTCGTTGGCCATCCAACTTCTTGGAAATTTTCTTTCCCCCCTTTTTTTGGGTGAAACCTTTATTTGGTTTCTTTGCCAAGGTTGATCTAATTTTTTTTCCTACTAAATGAGATGTGTTACATTAAGCAAACGTAGTTGTTTTTCTATTAAATAAAATGTGTTATTCTTGATGGAATTAATATTTTTCCCATTGAATAAGATGTGTTACATTCAACGGACTTGTAAGGAAAGCACAACAAAGGGATGTCATATGACCATGATGCATGAGTGTCAAATATAGGTTATTGTTGCTTAGGGTAAGGAAGGTTATTATTAGGCTATGGGGTTGGGTTCAAGGAGATAACAAGAGGAATGAGGGGAGCAAGTACTCTTGGTACGACAAGAAAAAATCACCAAATCTTATGCATCGAGGTCACGTGGTCACTTACTACTGCAAATATCCATGGGTGGGAGAAGTTATGAATAGGTCGTATAGGTTTAATAATGTGTTTCTTTGTTTCAAGGATTATTTGAATTATTCCATTATTATAAGGAAATTATTTTCCTTGAAAAAAGATTATTCAATCTTGGCAGCCTTGATTTCCTCGATTCCTTCAAGAATTTCTGGCTCATGTTTTAATGCATGTTGCTTGTGCCCCTTGCCCATAATTAGATTATAATGCTCACTTGGTTGACTGGTTGATGTAATTTGAGCAATGGATTTCATGGGTAAAGCTATTTTTGATGTAGGTCTTGGTGGTACAATTTTCTTCTAAGAATTTTGTTATTGGCTACCTTCAATGGGCTTAGTTGTTAGTTTGAAGACAAGTTGTCTTTGTTGCCATTGTATTGGTGATTTCTTATTAAGTGTTGATTTAATGGTCATAGTAGGTAAGCCTTGGTTATGGGTTGTTGTAGGTTTTCTTGTGGATGATGGATGAAACCTAATAATAAATGGTTCTCTATCCTTAGAGGGATTGGTAAGACATTTTTTATGTTGTGATGTTGTTGCTACTAAAGATGAAACATGTATAATAAAATGCTTATGGTGGTATCCTTATGATGAAGGAGTTTTTAGGCTTTATGTTCTAGGACCAAGGTGGTACTTTGAAAACAAATGGTTCTCTAGGATAAATCAATCATTTGGTTGCTATGAATGAGACTATGATATAAGAGTTACTAATGGCATTTGGAGAGTTAGGCTCCTTCAACACTAGCTCTCCACAATCAATCATCTTTTGACGATCATCTTTCAAGGATAAGCAAAACTTGGTATTATGACCAGCTAGTTAATGATAATGATAAAATCTATCAAGCTTGAAGTATTTTGATAGTTTTAGATCATCTGCCACTATTGGGTCTCTAGATATCTCATAAAGATGATCATGTCTCTTACGAGCTTCTTCAAATAGTTGTTTACGTTGAATACAGTTATCTTTAACAAATGTTTTAGGAGTTCAAAAGGTTTCATAGGCAACTTAGCATACATATACCTATTCTTATGCTCACAATTTGATCTTTGCTATTTGGAAGTATATGATGTAGATGGTTGAGATGGGTTAAAAAATGTGTTGCATGGTGGAAAGTTTCACCCCTTTGTTTGTTTTGAGTCTTTTGGCACTGTGATCATGGTTGCTTATGCTATCTTATTCTTATTCATATCCTTCCTTCTGTATTAGTTTTTATATGCCACATAGGCCAAATCATTGCCAGCTTTAGCCACTTCCTCATTATTTTTAATTTATGAAAAGGCTTGACTCAATGATCGGAGTTCTAAGTTATAAAGCTTTAACTTGATGAAGTCATTAACCATTCTCTTAAAGATGGTCAAAAGGTGGATTTTAGAGATGGACTAGAAATTTTATTAAGGATCACATTCCATCTCTAAATAAACCTTTGAATTGGTTCAAGTAGCCCTTGCCTCACATTCATGATTTGGTTCAATATTGCATTTGATTTTAGGTTGTATTGGAAGCAGTTAACAAATTAGTTTATCAAGCCTTCAAGGGAAGAGATAGAATCTCTTGATAATGTGAAGTAATAATCAAGAGCTTTGCCTATGAAAGACATAGGAAAAATATGTAATATTGTGTGAGGACAGCTTGCAATGGGAGGTACTTGGAACAAAATGTAATAAGATTTTCTTTAGTATCTCCTTCACTGTTGTACTTGGTGAATTTTGAAACACGCATGCTTGAGGATAATGTTATTTGGGGAATAGTAGAATTGATGGAATCATCGTAGAATAAGTCCATGACTTCACCATTTTCATTTTTCTAGCTTTGAGTTTTTGTAGCTTCTTAGTAACATCTTGGATTAGTTGAAAGATTGATGTAGTCCTTGTGGCACTCCTAAGGGCTACACTACTTATTGTATGGCTTGGGGCTATGATTGTGAAATAGACAAGGATATGGATTATAAGGGTTGTGTAACTACCATTTTGGGAAGATTGGTCATGGAAGAAAATGAATATTTAACATAAATTGGTTATGGGAGATGTGTGGTATTTTTACTCTAGAAGATGTATCGGTTGAAACTATGAAGGGTTGTGACATAGAGGTGATTGCTGGCAAAGGCTAGGGCACTACAGCAAATGGTGTTAAGGGAAACATGGAAGTGAATATAAAAGTGGGTTGAGAGGTTTGACTTATTGAGGTTTCAATAGATGGTTTATTACTAAGATAGGGGGCATAGAGTTGAACATGGTTACTTCAAGGATAGATCACTATGAATAATTCCCTAGGTGATTAGGTCTTGCACTAAACACCCTTCCTCACTTTCTTCAACCTCATCATCTATAGCCATTAGTTATGCTAACATGCACCCATAAAACTTTGTTAGTTCAATATGATCATATGGTAAAGGAATATGCTCTTTCTTGTTTCTATAAATAATTTCAAATAGACATTGGAATCTAACTCCTTCCATGGGATGCACAAACCTGCTTCGATTTTTGCATAAATAAAATTATAATGCTCTTCGTCAATGATCACATAAGTTGGGTTGAATCCTAACTACTTAAGAGATTGCCTACACTCTATTATGATGGGGTCCTTAGAGTCATAGATATGGGTAGATTCCTAGTTCAAGTTATGATAATGATGTTATGTGGCAAAATCATTGATAAAAAAGACATAAACTATGTGATGAGTCATGATATCGAGTTCGTGATATCAGAGGCCGCCAAGCGATATCGGACGTCTAATGTCAAAACCTATCTCATTGCCTATAAATAAGAGGTCAAGGCACTTGGTTTTGCATTAGTTTCTTAGTTCCTTAGTAAAAATCTTGTAGTTTTCCCTTTCCAAAGTTAGAATTATTTTTGAGTGTCCACAGTAGGAGTCATAAAGTGAATGGATCTTTATTCGAGCCTTGTATACTTGAGCACACCTTATGTCTAACAATAAAGACAAACTTTGTGATAAACCTTGTAACACTCAAAATAGCTTATGTATTGCATTTAATGTTAATTAAAATTATTTAATGATTTCATTAGTTAATTGATGTTGTCTTTATAGAATTATTAATTTTCAACAAGTAAGTACACTTAGTACAACCACTTTGAGCATATGCGGAACACTTGGTAACCTAGTAACGATTAGCGTTTGGTAATCCTAGTAGTGTTACACTGGTTCAAGATGTGTCTAGCAAGTGGGAGTTAATGCTAGTGTTAGGACTAGTTAGAGCCTATTTGATTAGTTAAATTAAATTAGGTATCCAATCATTTCATTTATCCATTTTAAGCACTAGGAAGATAAAACATAAAAAGCATAAAAATCATATACCTCAAGTTTACTTAACCATACAATTATGCCTTAAAGTAAGCTTGGGAAGATAACAATTACATAACCCATCCTTGTTCTATGAAGGTTCATAAGCACTTAGTCCTTGGAGTTTGACCAGATCGTGCATGAACACTTGTATTCGTATGGTTGGGCATAGGGGTACCACGTCACTCATCATTGGTGTTGTTGCCAGGGACTTTGTTATTCATGTACTAATTAGAACTTAGGAATCTTTCCATTGTTAGAACAAATCCTTAGGGTTAGTTATCCTACAATCATTGAAAAAATAGTATTTCACATTGAATAATCAATCATGTCTCCTTCTTCTTATGAGAGTGCTTCACCGCCTAGGTCTGACACCATGAACAATTAGAGGCAGAGTGTACAGGATAATCCACCAATATGCCAATAGTTTCACTTGGTATATGCTCATCCTGATGAGTATATATTAGACTTTACCTTTATCCTCCACTAGGATGAACAATTGTGTTGGCATGATTTAGAAGGTAACATAGTGTTACCTCTCCAATGCTCAATCCCAAGCATGCTTCTTCATGCTCTTACACGAATTGGTATGCATCACTTATAGTCGAAGTACATTGTGCATGAACAAGATTTGAGGGATTATCAATCCACTAAGGCACAATGCCAAAGGGACCTACAATAGGAGAGACATTACAAATCTATAAAGGAAAAGTGGTCTCAAGATGTCCCGCATGTCCTAAGTGAAAACGATGGTGATGAACATGCCTTAAGAAGTTTCCAACAAAATGATGTTCCTCTTGTTGACTTTGATCAAAGGGTTGTGTATCAGAGTCTTCACTCAACTATTCATAACTCAAATTCTGGTACCGATGGACACAAAGGGTCTAAAAAAGGAACACGAATGCATGACAAAGATGGACATTCTGATCATAACCACAATTGAGGCTATGACCACCGAAGAGAAGGTAGTACGCACCATCATGGTGCCAGTCCTCCTTTTCACCTTCATCATCTCCTTCCTCCTCTCCTTTAGGATCTGAATGCAATCACAAAGGGAAAGATCCTAAGGACAATGGTAAGTGAAATAGGGATCATAGACAAAACATTCAAGAAAGGGGGTGAGGGTATTCTAGAGAAACACATAACAAAAGAAGGGAGAGTAGGGAATATCATAGGCATCATAGACACCATAGACAGTATGATCATGATGAACCCCTACGAACCACTCAAAGTATGTTAGATATAACTGAGGCCATTAAAATCCTAACAAGGCTCCATAAGGATAGCAGGATCAAAAGACTAGACATGAATAAAATCCCACGATTTGAAATGGAATATAATGCTGATCCTCAAAACCATCTACAAGCATTTCATGATGCATGTGCCTTAAAAAACATAGAATACGAGTGGCAAAAACTCAAGTTGTTTCCATGGACACTGATCAAGAAAGTGAAAAGCTAGTACCAGTCCCTAGAACCGAAATCCATTCGTAGATGGAATACCATGCTGGAGCTATTCAACAATAAGTATCAAATGTACTCCTGAGTGTCCAACCTATGTAAGTGATTCCAAGTATAGAAACAAGGAGGACATGAACCCTTGCATGCTACCATGGGCTGATATTATGCATTATTACATCATTGCCCTAGTCATGGTTACTTGCAGAGGGAACAACTACCCCATCTCGTAGATGGGCTTAGTTACAAAACATGAAGAACCCTTGGGACTTATGCCCAAGGAAGGTTATTTAAACTTAGAGCCCATAAAATACAAAGATTGTTGTAGAAAGTTGCTAAGGATGAAGGTGAGTTAAGGAAAAGAGAAAGTGCAGAGGAATACAGCAGAGACCCTTCCCTTCAAAAGAAGAAAGTTAGATTTTGTGAAGATGAAGAAGAGTCACCACTTGAAGAGATGGTGAATAGGAAAAATTTTCCCATTCTAAAATTTATATTATAAGTATTAGGAAAGGTAGATCAAATGGGGAACTCCCTAGATGATAAATTTCAAACCATTCTGAAAATATTAGAGGAGTCCAGAGAGTAAAGTAGTGACTGAGAGAGAAGGAAAAAGAAAGAAGCTGAATATGCACATAATAAGGGTAAGGGCAAAGTTACCATCATTGAAGAGGTTGTGGATTCAAACCCAGATAATGATCATAGATGTGAGATATGTCAATGTGAGCATCCTAAAGGATGTTATCTAGTAGTGTCACATCTACAAGAGTCTAGGGTGTATGCACTAAATCCATGATTAAACAGATGGCAAACACCCCAAAGGTTACCTTATCCTCAAGCTAACCCAAGGCAATTCCACCAACCCTTGATGTATTATCTGAGTGGAACTCCACCATAACTAAATAAATAGTATCAATAGTGGCAACATCCACAATCATGGGGAATGCCACTACCACATCAACAGTACCCATACTATTAACTTGACCCATACAGGTATTATGTTTAGCAGTTGATCTCTCCACATGACTCCACTAGTCATGTCACTCCTCAGCCTCACTACCAAACCCATGAGTATTATAGAATTCCTTCTCCTAGGGGGATGTCCCACAAATGTACTATCCTTCTCATCTAACTGCACCTCTTCCACCCTTAGCTCCATTACCACCTACTCCAACTACGTAAGGTGAGCTTCCTGCCCAGCTGCAGCAATGTAATGCTACAAGGGCTATCAATCCTCAATGCACTATTGGTTCAGACAACTACAAAAAGAGGATAGCTTTATTTAAAACCAATAGTCCAACCAAGTCCTTATAAAAATAAGCAGCTAATTCTTCAAATGCCTCACCATCATTCAAATCTTCAAATCTTCCTTCGAACCAAAAACTACACCCCATGCATATGGTCATGTTAACTCATGTCAACATTGATTAGATTAAAGTTGGTCATCTTCCCAGGAAATTCTTTGATCCTAAAAGTCATCTTATATATTTACAAATTGCTAGGCATGAGGCTTGCAAAGCTCTTTTGGATTCAGGTTCTAGTATTAACTTAATCTCCCAAGAAATGTACAAAGCTTGGAACTTTCCTCCACTAGAAAAGAGTAACATTCATTTAGAGTTGGCTAACCTATCTATCATTGTCCCATTAAGACTAGTGAAGGACATTGTCACCACTATTTGTGGGTGGTCATATCTAGCTGATTTCCTAGTGATTCAAGTCAACAACTATAAGGGGTATTTCCCAATCATTATGGAAAGAGCATGGCTAAGCACAATTGATGTGCACCTAGGAATATGTGATCTTTCCCTAGAAATATCAAAAGAAAATATTTTTGAAAAGATTAAGAAGAAGAAAGTTCTATGCATCACATACAGTGACACAGGGTGAAATTGCATGCAGAAGTCCTAGTTTGTACAATGCTTAACATTGCATGCATGCAACTAGTGTGCATAAGTGACTAACATACAAAGATACATATAGGAAGCAGCCACAAGATAGTAAGGAACCTAGTGTCTAATAGCTGACCAAGAGAGCAATTTAACTATATTCACAGAACCAACCGAGAGCTTAACTTGCACCTACATCGATAGCATAGATACATTAGAGTAAGACCCTCACCAACTTCCAAGTTCTAACATATAAAATATCAACTGGGGGAAGTTAGAAATTCCTAACGAGTTTTAGCAAGAGCCCTTTGAGTTAAAATTGTTACCCACTAGTATGGTGTACATGTTTCTCAAGAATGAAAAATCAGTAATCATTAATGCTAAGCTCACTCCTCAACAAAAAGAAAGATTGCTAAAAATGATAAACAATTAGTTGAAAGCCTTTGCTTGGCCATATCCCGAATTAATAGAAATAGATCCTAGGATATGCCAACATAGAATTTACACTGACCCCTCTATGAAGCCTCGATGACAACTAAAAAGGTAATTGAACCCAAAGCTTAAGCAAGTAGTTAAATAAGAAATTGAACAACTTCTAAAAGTTGGGTTCATCTACCCCATTGCTGATAGTGAATGGGTTAGTCCATTAGTCATTGTGCCTAAAAAGGAAGGTAAATGGAGGGTGTGTATAGACTTTAGGCTGTTAAACATGGCAACATTTAAAGACCATTTTCCATTAACATTCATTGACCAAGTATTAAATACCATTGTAGAGCATTTCTATTATAGTTTTCTAGACAGTTACAGTGGGTACAATCAAATTCAAATAGCACCAGAAGACCAAGCCAAGACTACATTCACAAGTCCTTGGGGGACATTTGCATATAGGAAGATGTCATTTGGCTTGTGCAATGCCCCAACAACATTTCAACATTTGGTTCTAAGTATATTTTAGCAAAAAATAGGAAATGGTGTGGAGGTTTTCATGGACAATTTCTCCACCTATAGAGTATACTTTGAACAAGCATTGGACGGATTAGAGCAAGTACTGAAATGATGTGTTGAAACAAAATTAAGGCTCAATTGGCAAAAAAAATCCATTTAATGATCCAAGAAAGCATTGTATTAGGTCATAATATTTCACAAATAGGGATAGAGGTAGATCCTAAAAAGATTAAAGTCATCCAAGGAATCACTCGTCAACATAAAACTATAAAAGATATCCAATCATTCCTTAGACATATTGGCTATTATAGATGCTTCATCAAGAACTTTTTGAAGATTACAAAATCATTGGTAGAATTAAAGAAGAAGGATGTACCCTTTGAATGAACCAAGGAATGTGAGCTACCTTTCCAAATGTTGAAACAAAAGCTCATAGAAACACCCATTCTACAAGCTCCTGATTGGTCCAAACCATTCCATATAATGACTAACACATCCAATTTTTATTTAGGAGTCATAATTATGTAGTTAGATGACCAAAAATGTCCCTATTACATTCACTATGCAGGTCAAAGTATTGCTAGTGCATAACTCAACTACACCACAACAGAAAAAGAGTTAATGGCTATGGTGTTTGCACTAGAAAAATTAAGGAACTATGTATTGGGCTATAAGATATTTGTACATAGAGATCATAGTGCAATATGGTTTCTAATGAATAAACTAATGGTGATCCCTTGCATCATACGATGGCTCATGATCTTGCAAGATTTTAATCTCACAATGATCAATCATAAAGGCACCGAGAATGCTATTGCTGATCATTTATCTTTGTTACGATGGAACAACAAAGAGGACAAATATCCAATTTCTAACCATTTCCCTAATGAAATACTCTTTGTAGGTGTAATAAACAATCAATTAACCATAGATACAAATTGGTATAGTAGCATTCTTACCTATCTTCTCAGACAAGAAACACCACAAGGGCTAGATGTTATAAAGAAACAACAGTTTCTTCACTGAGCCAAATATTTTATGGAAATTAATGGACACCTTTATAAGGTATGTCCTGATGGCTTGGTCTATTGGTGTGTTCTCAATATAGATCAATTGTGAGTTCTCCAAAATGCTCATGAGGGCCCTTGTGGGCATCATTACACTAGGAGATGAATAGCCATTAAAATCTTGCTTGTAGGATATTATTAGCCTACATTGTTCTAGGACGCTCATCATTTTGTCCAATCTTGTGAGTGCTGCCAATGTGATGGGGGAATGACTACTAGAATGAAGGGTTCACAATAATGGATTCAACCCTTAGAACCCTTCGACATATGGGGTATTAATTTTATGGGGCCTATTGCACCAATGTCCAATGGAAAAGCCTACATTGTTGTTATTGTTGACTATTTTACAAAGTGGGTAGAAGCAACCACTATTACGAACTATACATCATCTACCGCTACACAATTTGTTCAACAAGAAATTGTAAATAGGTTTGGCATGCCTCATGCACTTATTTTTAACAATGTTACATATTTTATGGGTGTGACTTTTCGAAAGTTGATGCAATGCTTAAGAGTTGAGCATAAGCTGACTACACAATATCATTCTCAAGAAAATGATCAAGTTGAAGTCACCAATAGGGAGATCACAAGAATATTAACATGAACCATTAGCAAATATAAGTGAGACTAGAGCACCAAACTAAACAATGCACTTTGGGCATACCACTCCACATGGAAACTCCCTATAGGCTACTCTCCCTACTAGTTAGTGTACAGTAAACTTCCAAAACTTCCTATCCAAGCTGAACTTTGTATACTATCTATAGCATGTGACCTCAACCTTGACCTTGATCTAGTGCAAAAAGAATGGTTAATGAATCTTAACTTGCTAGATAAAAACTAATTAGCCACCCTATCATCCAATGAACTACACAAGGCCTTTAACAAGCAACATCATGACCTAAGAATTAGAAAAGTCAAATACCAACTAGGAGATAAGGTTCTTTATTAGAATCTTGCACATGTGCCACAACAAACTAAATTTCAAATGTTGTGGGAAGGACCTTATATTATTCATTAAAATTTTCCTTCAAGGGCCATGATGATCTATAAACCTAAAAGACCATATAAGAAACTATTGGTCAACATCCAGCAAACCAAACCTTTCCATGAGCCCAAAATGGCTAGTACTAACACTACCTCTATTAATGGACAACCTTGGTATATATTTTGGATCTTCTCATTTCAACCTAGTCATGGGGGAGATGTCCACCAATGCTAATCATTCTAAGCACTTAGTTTCCTTTGTCTTTTTTGTTTTACACATTCTTCATCTTTACTTGTTTTTTTTTTACACCATCATTAACATTTTTACTATTTCTTTCTCTATTACACTTTGTTTAATTTATTCTCATTCATCACATAATAATTTTTCATGATGGTGGGTTGTACTATAATGATGATTGATTACTAATGTTTGATTTTCACCCTTGACTTTGAATGTTAGTACTAAGATATTGTTTCTTTTGATAAAATAGGCAATGAGTCCATGTCATCTGTTCATCCATTCAACTCTATGATCTTCCTTTGTTTTGGAAATGTGCTATCCCCTTTTTCTAAATAAACTTATTAAAGAATTTGTGGCTTAGTATTCTTCAAACCAAAGAAGAATTCACGTGGATTGAAAAGGGTGTGGCTTCAAGAAGATTCGATGCAGTTGTATTAGCTATTCTCTTGGGTACTTGTATTATTTTCATAAGTTTTCTACCATTATGCTATTGACCAATATTAGGAAGTTGACTAAATTAAATAAGTCTTTGCATGGTGTGGTTCTCACAAAAAAAAAGAAAAAAAATGGTGGGAATTCAAAGCACACCTTTTAGACATAATAAAGGAACATGGGCTACAAGCACTGGTTATGGCACTAGAAAGACATGTTACCCATGCCTAAATGTTCCCTCTAACTAAGGCCTTTCTTGCTTCCTACTTCTCTATCTTTCTGTTATTGGAATGGTGGTGGATCTATGGACACATTCTTGTTACTTCTAGAGGATAGGTTGGTCAAGTGCGTTGATGCGAGGTCACTGGATGTGGTTAGTTTGAATTTAGATTTGGACAGAATTCTATTAAGTTATCTTAACCACATAATACATAAGGGAATTTACACAACCTTAATTTTGGGATTCCATTCCATTCTCTCCTCTCTTTCCATATTATAGCTCATTACGAGTTTTATGATTAGTCTATATCTTGGTTGAAGCATTGTTATTCTTTTGTGAATTCTTATGGGTAAGCTCTTAACCATTATTTCGATATGTCATTCCTAGAGCCTACAGACTCTTTAGTTTGTGGGTTTGTCAAGGTATAAAGGGCATGAGCCTACGTTGGGGAGGATCCACTAGCATTCCTTTTTGGTGCAACTGTTAAACTATTTTTCCTTAAACATTTCTTGTAATCAACTATTTCTCATTTCACCCTATCTACGACATCCATTTTTATTTTTGTTTTATTGGCTTCCCCATTGTTCTTTATCTAATCTTTCATGTTCTTTCTTTTTCTATCCTATTGCTACCAGAGGTTCACTCTTAGTCATGGGGGCCTATCATAAATTTTTTCATTACATTACTTATCTCACCCCTACACCTTGGGTAGTTATCATATACAAATCTCTAACCTAGTTTCTGCCATACCCACAACCTAGCCAATGTACTCCTTGTTGAGGTAAGGTATCAAATACATCATATCTTATTTATCCTTTCTAATTCATGACTGTATTATGTGTGCAGATGGCATCACATGAACAATGGACTGGGATAGGAGAAAGCACTCAGTATGGACTGGAGGTGGAGCAATTATGCAAGGAACATGCTTCATCATATGACCATGGATGAATAATGGTGTGCACAATTTTGACATTAGCAACAACATGCCTCATTATTCTTTTTTTTTCTCTCTCTCCAAGCTGTCAAATGAAGGTCTGGATGCCATCTATGTACAATGTTCACCAAAATGGTTATGAATACCAATGTTGTAATATGTTTGTCAATCCGTTCACTGGACACTTAAGTCTGTCATTCAAATTCATCAGATTATCATTCAGTCAATAATCCCATACCTTCCTAATATTTTGTAAGGAACTCAAGGATGAGTTTTCATTTAGTCATGGGGGTATGATGAGCCATAATATCAGGTCCATGATATCGAGTCCATAATATCAAAGCTTGCCAAGAGATATCAGACATCGGATGTTAGAACCTATCTTGTTGCCTATAAATAAGAGACTAGGGTACTTGGTTTTGCATTAGTCCCTTAGCTGAACTCTTGCAGTTTTTCCTTTCTAGAGTTAGAATTATTTCTAAGTGTCTAGAGTAGGAGTCATAAAGTGAATGGATCTTTATTCAAGCATTGTGTACCTAAGCACACCTTATGTTTGGTAATAAAGATGAACTTTGTGATAAACCTTGCAACTTTGTGTCCAACAAGTGGGAGAGAATGATGGTGATGAATCATGATTCATCTGGTTGTGATATCGGATCCACGATATTGAATACATGATATTGGGTACGCGATATCACACCCAACAACAATATTGGACCTACAATATCGTGGTTCCTACATGGGCCTATAAATACACATGTAGGCACATAAGAAGGGAGCCTTTTTTGGAAGTTTTAAGATTTAGTTTAGTGTAGGATATTTTTGTCAGTTTTTTCCCTCTCAACCCTTTCTCCCAGTGCATACTCGCAGTGTGATGATTGTAATTTTATGACATCCTTTATTTGAGTGTGACGTACTTGGACACGTACATGATCGAAAATAAAGATAGAGATTACTTCATCATTAAAACATTCACTTAGTTTAATTATTTAATTGGTATTATTATTTATTTCTTTCATAGTTAATATCTCTTCACCCTAAAATCCTTAAACGTGGAATGAGTATGACTTAATCATGAGCATTTAAGTGTGACTACTTTGTAACCCAGTAGCGTACCTAGGATCTACGCTTGGTAATCCCAGTAGTAGTTGTGCACGAGGTACAAGATGTGTATGAATGATTAAGGAATGGATGCTCATCGCATTTAGGCTAGCTTAGATTCTCTCTTCCTATCTCCTATTTGTTTAGATTCTCTCTCCCTTTTCCTTTTAGCTTAATTAAAGATTATTTCCCATCACCTCCAGGAGTAGCATAGTATAGGAACACATCATACACCTCACTCTAGACTAAACCATACATGACAAAGAACATAATAGTCCAGATGGGAAGATAGGGAGCTCCAATCAACAAGTAACTATCTAGATCCCACAACTAGCCTGTCTACGGAGTTCGACTGGATTGTGCATGAAATGCCTGTATTCGGATGATTGAGTGTAGGGGTACCTTGCCACTCATCATTGGTGCTGTTGTTGAGGATGGTGTTAGTTATTTAGATTAGTTATATCATACAAGATCACTATAACAAAGTATTCATGATACATCTTTTAGAAAAGAAATTAATTTTAATTAATTCACACACAATGTCTCTCTCACAAGACTATGACAACGCAACAACTAGTAAGGCAATTCATTGGAGAACCAATGAATTATATGATGATGAAGATGAAGTTTGGAGTACCCAATTTGATGTAAGGGTTTCCTATAAATATAAACAAAGACAACATTATCCCAACTCATGAATGCATAACCTACCCAGTGACGATGAACCCCTACTAGCTAGTACAAGCCTAATGCAAATACAAGAGGCTGTTCAAATATCTCATAGGCATCACAAGGAAATCCATCTACCCAGGCTTGATTTAAACAAATTCCTAAGTTCTTAGGAGGCTACGATTTAGATCCACAGCAACATTTACAAGCCTTTTATGATGCCTATGCGTGAAACGACATTGATAATGGATGGCAAAAACTTAAGCTCTTTCCTATGACACTCGTTGGTCATGCAAAAGTATGGTATAGGTAATTAAAACCAAAATTAATCCAACATTGGCCAACAATGGTAGAACTCTTCAATGAAAGATATTAAACTTATGCAAGAGTGTCAGCCTTGAGGAGACAAATCCAAGAGTGGCAACAAGCACAACATGAACCCTTGGACATGGCCTTAGAAAGATATTATGCATTATTAAACAACTACCCAGGCCATGGGTTCTTCGAGGAAAGGCTAATGTATCATGTCATAGATGGGCTCCGTAATGAAATAAGGGAAACCCTAGGGATGTATGCCCAAGGTCAACTATACGAGCTACAAATCGATCAATTTCAAGAGCTTATCAAATGGGTAGAAAAAGAAGAAGGAGAAATGGCTAAATGGGAGAATGCTAAAAAATCTCAATAGGCCCAAAAGTCAACAAGGGCCCAGGATTATGGAGAGGAGAAATCAACTCACCTCAAGGAGGTGGAACCATCTTTGCTAGTACTACAATCATTGGATGAAATTGAGGAAAAGATCAATGAGATGATGGACTGGATGCATAAAAAATGTGAAGAATATGCCAAAATTATTGGAGTAAGAGTCATGACGAACCAAGAATTAGGATGAAATACCTTTAGACAATCAGAAAGAAGGGTTGAAAAAAATAAGAGCTCAACTACTAATCACACATATCAATGCAACATTTTCCTATACGATTACCCAAAGGCCAATGTCTAGGCTTATCTCATTTACAGGAGAATTGGGGAAGAGTGTTACATCTAGAGTTCATACAAAGATACTATGTTTGATCATAGTGGCAACAATCCCAATTGTGGGAGAGCCCATCCCCAAACTAGTTATACCCTTCATACCATTCAAACCTAAGTGCTTATCAAGTCCAACATCTTGTTTCCCCAACCAGGTCAACATCCTCTATCTCACCACATTATTATTCTCCTCCTCAATACCATCAACCCTTATCCTCTCCAACACAACCACCACCTTGGATACCTTACACTCCTTCTCAATTTCAAAATTCTCATCCTTCACCTCCTTCTACATCACTACCAAGTGTTCTACAAGGGTTTTCACCATAGAAACAACCCAAAAATATTACTTGTTCTTCTGCTAACAACAATAGTGGGAACTCTCCTCAAAATCGAAGATGCCCCTTCTTTAGGCATGACCGTAAGAAGGGACACCACAATTCTGAGCCCACTACATCCTCCAAATTAGCACAAGTTTAACATGGTGGTGCATGCTTCTTCTCAAACCCAACACCTCGTGTTACTTTCTTTGAGCCATCAACAAATACTCCAACAACCATACGGCTCAATGAATATAGCCACCGAGGAAGACAGATCGATCCTTGCACACCATCTTATGGTCAAGTGTGCCATAGTGGGCCAACCACTCATCAATTAACTACACCTTATAACTTGCCCCACTATGCCAACTATAATAAAGTGTGTGAAGCCCAATGGGGTAAGTATGACCGAATTCCAATATTTTCAACATGCAAGGGTCCCAATTCTTCATTTATTAATCCTATCAATGCTTAATCATTTAGTTATGGGGGATATCCCCCATTCTAATGACAAGCAAGATTAATAATTATTTTTCATTTTCATTAATTTTGAAATTTTTGTTTTTAGTTTTCCACTTTTCAACTTATTGTTTTGTCTTTTTGTCTTTTTTTAAGTAATCACATCTATGAATAAAACATTCATGTGACTCGTTGGTTGAGGTGTTGTTCTATGCTATCAAGTCTCAGGTGGTTGATTATTTGAATAGTGAGCCCACAACATCCATCCACCCATTCTATTAATAAGAGGGTTTACCCTAGGTATAATGATATTCCTAATCATTAAACTTAAAGTAATTTTGTGTTATTGCTCCCAGAGTGAAGAATGATGGACCAAGAAGGAATGGATAGTGTGTGACATCAAGGGGACTTGTGGATTTTCTTTGGTGGCATATGTGGGAGTTATCATGTAGCTTGATCATACTAAGATCCTTGTAGATCTAACAAAAAATGGAAGTAAGAGTAATTAAAAGGTATTTCAAAAAAAAAAAGAGAAAAGTGTCACAAAGAAAAATAACTCCTCCCTTGTATGAAATGCCAAGTGATCGTAAGTCTTGCTATCCTGATGCTCTTATGGTTGTCCATCATTGAATGAAGCAATAAGATGTCACTGATCAGAGGTATGGACTTGGTCCTGATTTTGGAGTGAAGGGCTAATGACATAATAATCATGCCCTACACTTAGGATTCATTGTGCCCTAAGTCAATTACCTCATGTCTCAATCCCTGCAATCCCTTCTACGATTTGTAGCACCTTCTTGTTCATGTAATTATGACTTGTGACTCAGGTAGCATGGGATTCATATCTCATTGTGGTGATATCCACATGTGTGTATTTTTTGAGATTGGTGTGGATTACATTTAACCCTTCTAGTACCTACGGACATTTTAAGGTGTGGTTATGCAAGGGAATTATAGGTTAAAACCTACTTTGGGGGGGACCCACTTGTGTAACCTCTATAATTTGCACTTGTAACACATCTTCCGCACATCATCTTATACCCTCTAAGCATTACCAATGTTCTTCTTTCCCTTATTATCCTTCAAGTTCAAACATTCATATGAGCAAACACATGTCCTCTTCCCCCTACTCTTCATGATTCTCATTGACAGATTTTACACCATTATACTCTTTGTGCCTTCAGGACTAGTTTGTATTACCCTAGACCCCTTTACATTGACCTACATGTCTTCAATTTATACCCTGGAGTTTCAAAAAAATTTCAAAAATTTAAGAATTCTTAATTAAAATTTGGTAATTTTTACAAGTACCCCATTTTCAATAGGACCCAATATTAGGTCCCTGATATTGAGTCCAACATGATATCAGGTCCCTGCTAGTAGGTACGTGATATCGCATCCTTAAATTATATATATACATGAGCCCCCTACACCTATCAACATCATTTGTAATTTTTCACGTGGAAGAAGTTTTTCAAATTTTATTTTACAACTTTTGATTGTGCATTTATCACTTCGATAACCATAACTTGCTCGTTGGTGCTCTGATTTTCATTCCATTTGAACCTACTTGAACTCGGAGTGTTTTGCTTAGTCTTGGAGGAGGGGTACATGTCGAATTGCATGTTAATTTTTTTTGAAATTCATCATCACCAAAGGACACTGTCAAGATTAATTAGTTATAAAAATTATAATAAACATGTGCCAAAAATAATTACATCTCCTTATCTATACCAAGAATTAAACTTTAAAACCACCTAAGAAAAGTGGATCAAATATACAAATCTTTTGGGGACATTTCCATAAAAACTCCTAACCTTAAAATCACACAGAAAAAAAAAACAAACTTATTAAGGCAAGAAGTAAGGTATAACTTAACTTGGGTAAACAACCTTACTAATGCTTGGCTCATGTGATTGCAGATGGCCCCAAAGTGTAGACAATAAGAAGGTCCCTCTCAAGGTGTGTTTAAGCAACCCAAGAGAGGTAAAGGATAGGTGTCTACCAAATAACACATAGAGTAGTAGGAGCACTCATTCAGTATCCATCAAGAAGACCTTGCTAGTATACAATCAAGATAGGTAGAAGGGCGAGCTATTGCAACACTTGAACCAGGACGACATCTCACATTGCCTCTGTAATGTGTCTATCCCATCCATGAAAGGTCCACATTAGCTACAATGATCATGGAATTGAATTTCAAACCTTTCATGAAATATGCTCCCAAGGCCATTAGGGACCACCTCAAAAGATCCCCATTATGGCCCATCCTCTCTAGAAGTGATGCTTGGTACTTAGGAGAAATGTACCAATTCTAGCACAATAAAGAAGAAGGTACCATAGTTAACATTTGTGGTGTGTCTATTGATTTCTCCATCCAAGCCATTTTGAAAGTGTTAAACCTTTTGAATACAAGGCCAAAGGTTACTCGTCTGTCCACTCTCTTTGATGTTGATGCATGAAAAGTTTGGTTAGATAGGGTATACGGTAAAGAAGGTAAGACCTATGGAGAGTTAATGTTGGAAGAGAGAATCTACTTTAAAATTGGAACTTGTCACATCTTTCCAACAAAAGGACTAAATAGAATTTCAACATATATGGTAAGAGGAAGTGTGATATTGATGGAAAAGATTAATGCTAACCTGCCTCATCTATATTTCATGGAGATCTTAAGGTGGTTTGAAGAATGTAAGATAGGAAAGTTCACATTGCCCCTTCCCTTGTCTCATCAGGAAGCTGTGAAAGCATGCTGGTATTTAGGGATACACTAATGATGTCCTCAGGAAAGCCAAAAATCCTTCATACGCTGAACTGCTAAAACCACAAGCTACAAGGAAGATTGCTGGTAAGATGCTGGGGCCAAAAAAAAAAGTAAGAACAGATGATGAGGCCCACTACAACTCAACTTGTAGGACCTAGCCAATGTCCAAGTACAGGACCTAGTCAACAACAAAAAGTAGGGCATAGCACAAGCTAGCAAGATTAACCACCACCACCACCATGGTACTATTGACTATCGATGAGCCATCTAAGGGCCATTGATGAGACAGTCAGTTGGGGAAGTCATGATGATGCAAATATCTTCCACATCATCGATGATACCATACGGTCCACTATCTCTATAGATCATGCATGGGGTGAGGTGTCCATTTAGATAGGAGGAGGGGAGAGTTATTAGTCACAACAAATTTCAGGAAATGTTGCATCCTTTCAAGTGAAACTAGAGAATGGTGAAGGGGCCACAGTGGTGGTCTTGCAGCACCAGGATGCAACAGGAGCCATAGAGATGGTTACAGATCACATCAAAGAATCTTTTACCATCCCTGTTGTGCCACCTGTAGATTTCACAAGAGCATGGGATGCTCAAAATTTTGTTGGTTCCTCAATGACTCCTATAGAGCATGAGAATGTGCTTGATTGATTGCTACAAACCAGATAGGTGATGACATCCTTGTTTGACATTCCACAAGATGTTATGGAAACACAATCAGATCTCATCTCCACCAAAGGAAAGTTGTTCATTTTAGAGATGAGGGTCAAACACATAGAAGTAGAAGTTACAAGATTGCAAGAAAGGCTTGGAACCCTGTAGGCCACACAATGGGATCCCTCTCAATTTTTTCCTGCAGACTAGCTGGACACTTTTAGGACCAAGAAATTCAACAAATTATTGAAAAAAAATAAAAAGGTGGCAGAGGAAAAAGAGAAGGTTGACTGGAATACCTCTATGGCATAAGCACAAACTTACTGGTAGGCCAAGGCACTCAAGGCCCTACAAGAAAAAAATAAATAGCTTGTTGCTGATAATCTTTGGTTGACCTCTATGGAAAAAAAAGTATTTTCTTGAAGAGCATTTTCAATGACTTTGAAAATATCTAATCAAGGTTAACTAGGACATGAATTGCTTGGTCAACGAAAATCAAACCCTCTCAATGGAGAAGGTATGCATCATTTGATAGAAGATGACCATTGAAATAAGTATGTGGTAGAACGAGGCCAAGCAGCACGAAAAGTTAAAAGAGTACTTCTTAGACTAGGTGGGAATGTACAAAAAAATCATCAAGAAAGAGATCCATATGGCCAAGGCCCACATCAATACTTTCAGTGCTCAACACACTGATTGGCAAGCCATATTGGACACATATGCATTTACCCACTAGGCAAAACTATAAAGTTGGGACTTGAAAATTCAAGCTCTCATAGAGTACATGGAGTTAAAAAATCTGTGGTATGCCAACCTAGCCATGTTGACAATAGGATGCTCGAGGATAGAGCTCAAGAAGCAAGTAGCTAGCACCTATGCCACGTATGAAGTAGAATTTTCAGAACACAAGAAAACATTGTAGAACCTAGAAGTTGCAAATTCTGAATTGGAGGTGGTTAAAGCAAGCTACCAAGGCCAAAAAGATGTTGCAATGGACTTGGCTTGATGGATTACAGATTTTTAGAAATACAAGGACAAAGCCAGAGCCTACGAGGAGGAACGATGGTTGTTTGCAACTTGGTACATCAAGGTAAACAAAATGTTTCCACAACTACCATGCCCATGGGAGGTGTTTACTCCATCAAACATTAGAGCTTTAGCATGGATGGCATAGGATCCCTAAACTAAAGAGGAGAAACTCCAAGCACTACTTCAACGTCATCAAATTCCAACACTTGGAGCACAGGACAAGGGAAAGCAACCCATGGAGGAGCCACCGCCACCAGGAACCACATGAGTTCCACCCAATTTTGTAATTTTGGGAATTTTTCATTTTTCATGTTGTGTATAAATTTTGTTCTATTGAGTTCTCCACTACGGCATGAATAGATCCCCTATTAGTCAATAATCCCATACCTATCCACTGTGTAATCAATGGAGCTTGTTCTCATTTTGACTTGAGGATGAGTTTTCATTTAGTTGTGGGGGTACGATGAATCATGATTCATCTAGTTGTGATATTGAATCCATGATATCGAATACGCGATATTGGGTACATGATTCACACCCAACAACGATATCATATTTGTGATATCGTGGTTCCTACGTGGGCCTATAAATACACATGTAGGCACATGAGAAGGGAGCCTTTTTTGGAAGTTTTAAGAGTCAGTTTAGTGTAGGATCTTTTTGTCAGTTTTTTTTCCTCTCAACCCTTTCTCCTAGTGCATGCCCTCAGTGTGATGATTGTAATTGTATGACATCCTTTATTCGAGTGTGACATACTTGGACACGCACATCAGCTAGTGTTAGGACTAGTTAGAGCCTAGTTGATTAGTTAAATTAAATTGGCTACCCAATCATTTCATTTATCCATTTTAAGCAATAGGAACATAAAAAAAATAAAAAGCATAAAAATCATATACTTCAAGTTTACTTAACCATACAATTGTGCCTTACAAGTAAGCTTGGGAAGACAACAATTGCATAACCCATCATTGTTCTGTGAAGACACATAAGCAGTTAGTCCTTGGAGTTGGATCGGATCACACATGAATGCTCGTATCTGTATGGTTGGGTGTAGGAGTACCTCATTACTCATCACTATGAAAGACCTAGGTATTGAACAAATGTGACAAAGGTTTTTAATGTCTTAAATAAGTTGTAACTTACAGCTTGTAAGATCATAGCTTATAACTTGTCTAAGGTGTAGCATACAAGATAAGCTTGTAGCTTGTAAGAGGTGTAGCATCTAAGAAAAGCTTGTTTAAACTATATCTTATTTGAGCATAACTTGTAAGATTTTAGCATAAATAAAGTGTATTATATTTGTAAAATATTGCTAAAACGTAAGTGTAGAAAAAAGGAAAATAAAGTGAACTTCCACTATAACAATAGCTCTTTACGAACATAAAAAAGGATTAATAGGGTGTAGAGTATTTATCCCAGCATATTTCATCAATGTTGGGAAAAATGGGGAAAATGATGACAAATTAAATAAGAAACATTTCATAAAATGCAAGTGTAGACTAGAGGAAAATTGTAAATGTAAGGAATAGGGAAAGCACTATGCACTATAACTATAAAATAATGATTTTTTGTTTTATTGCAACTATGAAAAGGAAAATGGGTTGTGATGTTCCCATTAAGTACATTGGTATTGTTAAGATAAAAATAGGTAGAGATGTTTACAAATGGGTTCAGATGAAGAAGTTAGGTAGAGGCCCTTCTTCTAGCACCAAAACGCTATAATGATGAAAAAAATCGATGTTTGAAAATCAAAATAATTCATATGAAATATTTTTAACCTAAAAATCCATGGCCCTCAAAAGGATCTAGGTCACCTTAAGTAGTCTACAAGGTTCAACACTGGATCCAAGAATAGACTAAGAGAAACAAGAAATGATATGGCCAAAACAGAAATTCTAAACTTTATATTAAATTTTGCAAAAAAAAAAAAATCATTACCAAATAAAGCTTTAGAGAATACAGATTGAGGCTTTTATAGCCTAAGAATATAGAAAATATCACCTAAGATCTAATGCAAGCAGGTAGGGTGTGTTCTATAATTGAATCTGCACTCATCCATCTCAAATGATCTTCTCTAAAATAAATGTTGTAACAAGTTCTTTTCACTCTCAATAATCAACACTAGAAAAGGTTGCAAAAGCTACAATAATCTCCCTCCTAATTTTTTAAAATAGGTCTCTTTTTATCCAAAAAAATGATTATGCCAAAAGATGTGCCAAAAAGGATGTAGAAATGGTGTTGAAAACTAGCTTAAATAGGCCTTCTATTTTCTATTCCCATGCTAGTTAAGTTTAAAAATGCTTTTTGGATAGTTACATAGTGTTTCTAGACCATTTTATGACCTAAAATAACAACATATGGGCCACCAACCTTTTTGACCTTTTGCATTGTAATTAACAACATTTTTTACATTTTAGCTCAAATACATTGCCATAATTAAATTCAAAGCTTCTATGATTGTGTTGGCCATGAATTTCATTTTACATCTTAAGAATTTTCTATAATTTTGCTAAAATAATGTCATAAGGTAACATATTTGAAAGGAAATCAAGGCATTTGTATCTACTTTTGCATTTGATCAAATTACATAGTAAAATTTTGGTTACTAGGCTTCTTGTTTGCAACATGAATTTTTCTTGAGGTATTTCATAGTGTCTTAAAGATTTTTTTTCATTCATCTCCTAGTCTAATATTAATTTCATGATATTTACTCTTTAAATTAGTCTTAGAGAAAGTTTCATTATCAACAAGTACAACAAGAATGTCATCCATTATAGGGATAGTAAATCTATACTTAATAGTTATCCTATTAAAAATCCCAGAATCTATGTACATTCTTGTTTTATCTATATCATCCTTTGAAATAAGCAAATATGGAACAATAGAAGGAAATATGGATTTCTTAATAAAATCATTAGAAAGTAATTTACTTGTTTGTGCAACTCCTCCCTCAAATTTGAAGTCATGCAATAAGCTCTCTCATTTGGGATGGTAGATCTAGGCATGAAATTAATTTGATATTGAATGAACCTCATTAGTTGAAGCCTTTTAATTTTCCCTTAAAAAATAGCAAATTCCAATGCTAATGGTTGCACTAGTGGATGAAGTTCACTTGAAGGCTCCTCTTCCCTTCTTGTAATTTTTGACGTAATAAAAGAACCATGTCTATCTTTTTCATGTGCTTGTAGATATTCTTGCTCACTTAGCAAGATAAATCTAGCATTTGTAGGGACATTTTCCTTGTACTACTACCAAGTCACAGGGATTAATTTATGCATCTCATCTTTCCTTAGTACTGATCAAATATTTTTTATACTATTAAAAAAGCATTATTGTCAAATTTCCAAGGTCTTCCCAAAATGACATAAGCATAATTAATAGGAAAAATGTCATAATGTATTTTGTGTTTAAACGAATCAATCTTGAAAGAAAAAATATACATCTCCTTCACTTCTTGGAAATGATATTTTGAAAGCCAATAAATCCTATAGGGCCTAGGATGTGTAAATTTCTTCAAGCCAAGCTTAGTAATAGCCTTGGAAGAAATCACATTTTCTTGGATACTATCATTAATAAAAAATGTGTACCCATTTACCACTATCAAGACACCTAGCCCTAATCCTAAAAAGAATCTTCCTCCTAGGATCTTCATTGGCATTCATATTTTTTATAAAAGTTCAAGAATTAATTTCAATTACATCTTCTATCATAGGAACATAAGAATTACCTTCATTTGATGACTCTTCCTTTTCCAACGTTTAGAGGTCTTTGCTCTTGGAGATCTTTCTCTTCTTACACTTCCATTTCTTGTATCCCAACACATCGTAATAAAATCATTAAGGTTTGGAAGCATAGTCATTCCCTTGATCTTTCCCTTTCTTATAGTAGTCTTTCATGGAATCTTGGTCCTCCTTGGACTTCTCTTGCTTCTCATTTGTATCTTCTTTGGTATTTTCTTCTTCCTTGGCTCCCTTATCATCATTAGAAGTTTTGGAGTCCTTATCCTAAAAAGATATAGGATTTCTATTATAGCCTTGGAGTTTCTTCTTAACTTTAAGAGCAAATTTAAAAGCCTCATCTAATGTTTTGGGATCATATAATGTTAGTTCTTGTTAGTATTCTCTCTATAATCCTCCTTAGAAATTGGATGCTTGCTCATACTCATCTTAATGAACTTTTTCTTACTCTAAGGCTTTGCAAATATTCATGTAAATTTCTTTAACACTCTTATCACCTTACTTTAGATACTTCAATTTTTGGATTGCCTCTTGTCTATGAGGAATCTTCTTAAATTTTTTCTTGAGCATGAACTACAGTAGGAAACAATATTTGATAAGAGGTTTATTACTTATAAGGTAAGCATGGCTCTCTTTATCCCATCAAATATGTACCATATCCTCAACTTCAATTTCAGCATATGACACCTTTTAATGGGTTTTCACATATTCAAGTTCAAAGTACTTGTTCGAGATCTTTGGCCAAGAAAGAAAAGATTTAGTATCCTTCATACCAATTTCAAAATAGTTTAGTTACTCATTTTTGGTGGCCACTATTTTAGAACTAAGGAAGCTATCATGTTCAATGAGAATAATAAAAATAAGCTAAATATTTATATTTCAAGAAGATACCTTATTCTAAATCGTGTTATTCACTCAAACATGGCTATAAGTAGACTATACTAAACAAGTAAAGAAATTAATCTAATATTAACACCAATTGAGAAGGAAAGCCAAAAGGGATGAGCTAAACCTATTTAAAATACCATTATCTCAAATTATACTTACAATATTTTTCCAAAAGTGTTTTCCTCCTCTTTTTTATTAAGTCTATAACAAAGCTTTATATAGCAGATTTTGGTAATTACAATAGTTATAAAATTATGGCTTAATTAATTTAACATGTTCTTTATAAATTTGTAGATCATTGGATAGTTATTCAACTACTTGATAAGCTTTCTTAATTTTCTAGATTTGAATCCATTCTATTAGTAACTACTAGGATATTATTCTATGATTGAGTGAAATCTTTATTACTTGATTTGGGGTATATGTCTCTATGTTATCAAGCTTCTTAAAAATCTCATTAGCCCTTGATTCATTAGTGTCTACAAATCTATTCTAGCTGTAACTTTCGTTGATTAATTTATGTCATTATTCTTGCAACTTCCATCATTATATTATCTAGAAAATCCATTTTGAATGGTGGTATTGTTTCTCTTTTTTTAGTATCTATTCTGACTAAATTTCATGATCTTTGATCTCTTTAAGTAATCACAACTTGGTTTTTCTTGCATTTTTCTATCTCAACCTAGGTTTCTTGCATCCATTCATTCTGACAATTAAACTCAACAAGCAACTCCTGAAACTTTGGTTGTAGTAGATAACTATGATTTGGAACTTTTGTTTTCTAGCTTGTTCTAATTCTAAGATTAAAAGAACTAGCCTTTTTTCCAATTGTAATATAGCTAGCTCCTTATTTTTGAGCAGTGACTTCTTGATTGTAATTGTATCTTTGAGCTACATATTCATATGTTTAGAGCCCTTCAAATCTTCCTTTAATTTGGCTATTTCTTATTCATTCTACATCAGGAGCTCTTTGAGCTTAGTGATTTGATTCTTAGTTAGTTGCCTCATGTCTCTAATCAAAACAACTATAGTTTCTAACATATCTTGGTGTGACATTATAAGCTTATGTTCTCCATTTTAAGGATCATCATACTTATAAGAGAAGATAACACTTGTTTCAATTTCTAGCTTTATTTGGAGCTTATAGCTTATAATTATCCTTCCTTCTTTCTCTTTTATCTTAAAATTTCGAGCTACTTCTTTCATTAGATAGCCTGAAAAGAAATCTAAATTTGTTAAAGATCATGATGAGCCTTTCCATTTTTTTCTATTTCTATTGCTATTGTTTCTCCTTAAGTATCTCTTGTTGATACTTTTCAAGAAGCTCTTCTTGTTATTTTTCTTTATTAGATTTTATTTTTTCAATCCTTATGTTCCTATCTATCTTTACCCTTACATATTGAACACTATTGAGAGGAAACCTCTCATTAGGCATAGTCTCTTTAGGATCTTTGAGCTTCCATGAGAAGTAATTTTCTTCTATAAGAGCTAGATATTCATCTAGAGAATATCTAGAGAAAGGATGATCTCTACTTTTCATCCAACTACAAGCTTCCATAGTTAGTTGATCATAAGAGGAGACATGAAGCTTCATTGATAATCTTCTTCTCAACTTTTCCTTTGCCTCATCTTTAGCTTTATTTACTTCTTTGTCTAAAGATCTTTGATATACTATATCTATTTCATTAGGTTGATGTACTTTTCAGGTTTTAGTAGCTGAGCATATTATTTTGGGAGCCAACAAAAAATTACACTATTCTTCATACCTCTTAGCCATTTCCTTCAAATGCCCTGCATTACTAAATTTCTAGAAGCTAAATTTCAAAGTAAAGGCTTACTTATGCTTATAATCATGTCTTATGAGGCATTCCCACATCTATCTCCCCACCTCTAAAGTTGCTAAATATGGAGCTACAAATCTTGGAATCTTACATGCTTGTATTTCAGATCTTTCTATCAACATCTAGGTGTAATAGACATGTAGAAAAATTACTTCATGAACTTATTTTTTACTTCAGTGATAATTTTTTGATCTAACCATTGTGGAAAAGCTCCTAAGATAAACTTAAACAAATGAGGATATACATAGTTCATCAAAAATTTTGAGGCTTGGACATCTAGATCGCTCTTTTGATAAATAACTAGAAAAAAATCATTATAGGGATCTTTAGGTCAAGCTCTATGTTCTTAAATATATCTAGTAAAAATTACAGTTGTTCACTTAGGCTTGGACATTTCATTCATAAATAATCCATAAAAATGAGCTTAAATTCAACTAAGTTCCTTGCTCATGAAATTCTGCTAAGCTCTACTACAACATATCATTGGACTAGGAATTTTTTTATTTTCTAAAGCTACCCAAGATCAAACATGATAATCTATGAAAAAATTCATTTTACACCATGATCATAAATTTAAAGCTTAAACATAGATTTGATAAGGGAACCTAAACTTTGTCACTTTTGGAATGTCATTTTGGTATTCCTAGGCTTTTGCAAACTATGTTAGTGGGAGCTTAATGACCTTTCTTATCTCTAAATGGGTCTAAAATCTATAGCTGAGCACTTCTTCATTGAATTTTTGAGCTTCTGTTTTATAATGTTGGGCTTAATGAGGCCATATAGCTCATATGCTTTCCTAACACTGATGTTAAAGAAGCACTCTATATTTCCTCTAAAATAGAGCATGTCCATCTCATAGATGGTTTTAGCAATTAGAAAATTAATAGCATCTCTTATTATGTTATTCCTAGGCCTAAAACTAAGCTTGTGGAGACTTGTACTCTCTTAAAATTCACACCAATCCTTCATTGTCTCTAAATTTTAAGCTCTATCTTCTTAATCAAATCATGGTCTTCATCAAAACTAAAAAATTCTTTTTAATCTTGCTCCAATTTCAAGCACCTAACATAATCCATAGTTGTAGTTGATAGAAATTTAGTTTAAAGTATTATAAATGATTTGAGAAGCTAAAAGTATTAACATCATAAAATTTCTATGGTGCTTTCTCTATTGTTTTTGTGAGACATTTCGGAGTTTTGTAAAAAGAAGTTTAGTTTAGAAAGTTTCTCCTATGATTTCATTTTCTAATTATTGGCCTTACAATATAGATTCAACTTTATTCTAGAATAATACTTCATATTTCCTTACTATGAGCTATGCAATTTAAAATTAAACATGGTTCCATGAGTTAATACTTAAAGCTTTGATTCTAAATTAATTACTTGAGGATAGGCTATTAAAATCATCTATTAATACATGTCATTTGTTTTAAATTCATTGAGATACTTCTTAGTGTAATTAATGTTTGCAGGCTTTGATATGAATAGCTTTGTCTTAATTCTTGACTCACATTTCATTAGTCTTGCTCTTTATTTTACTTTAAAATGATTTAGAATGATTATATTGACATGTCATGTAAGTAGAATCATTTTATAGATTAATATTTTGGTTCTATTAGCTTTAAAGATGAAATAGGCTTTTTTACCTTTTCTTTTTGTTAATGCTGATGTACAGTTGAACTTAAGCTATTTTCTAGAACTAATTTTTAGTTCTAATTGTTTCATGACTTGAAAGAAGAGCTTGCTTTAGAATTAGTTTTAAGCTTATGCTAATGTGGATCTTTATGCTCTTTCATGCAATTGTTTTCTTTAGGGCTTGATCATTCTTTTGAATCCATGAGTTTCTTATAGAATCAATTTTATGGTTTTATAAATATTTTTCTTGCATGACTCTTAATTAATCTTAAATCTTCTTTAATTCTCTTATTGTTGATCTATGATATGCTGAGCTATATTAAAATTAAAATTAAGCATGTGTGTAAATTTTGTTCACTACTTTGTAGTGGGCTACATGTTTGAATTATGAAATTAGAGCTCATTCACAACCTTATGTGGTTTAATCACTTTGTGGTTTTAAAACTTTCTTCTCATTATGAGCTAACATGGTAGAAGTGGTTTAGAGCTAGCTTGTAGAACCATTTTTTGGTTTTACAAACTTTTCTCTACTTTTGAGCTTATGTGACTTCTAGATCTTCTTAGCTCAAATCTCTTAAGAACTTTTTCATGCTAAGCATTGTTGAGTTGGATTAAAATCATAATTTAGCATGTGTGGAATTCATCCTTATTGTTCTATTGTGGGCACATATCTAAGCTTATGCAATGAGACTCTTCCTTTGATTCTAACATGACTAATGGAACCAATTTTACTTTTATTCATAGAAACTCTTTTTAATTATATGAACCCATTCTAAACCAAGTTCTAGCATGGTTCATAGAACCAAATTAAAGCTTACTTGTAGAACTAATTTTAAAATATATGAGCTTACCTACTCATCCTGCTAATGTGGTAAAGCAAAAAATGAGTGTGCTTGCAGAACCAAATTTCAATTCTATGAATTGTGCCTCCTCTTTGAGCTTATTTGGCAAATATATTTTAACTATTTGTATATTCATATTTTATTTTATGAGATTTATTATTTTTAAAAGCATGGATGTGGCTTATAGAACCATTTTTCAGATCCCTTGCAGGGTTGATTTTTGGATCTAATAATGTTTAACAATACTGAGTGTTGACATGGTTTGTAGAACTATCTTAGAGTTTTCTTGTAGAACCAATATTTGTCTCTATGAACTATATCCCTAACTTTTGGTGATTTGGATTTTGTGATTCATCTTTTCAAAAGAATCTAACTTTACTTATATTTGTTGAGTGATAGCTAGATGATCAAAACCTATTTTGAGTTAGTTTGTAGAGTCAATTTTTTATTATAGAAAGCTCATATTTTTAAATCTGATGTGGAAAGTAACAAAATATTTTCTTAATAGAATTAGTTCTATGGCTTCTTCTAACACTTACTCTTTGTTTTTTATACCAAGCTTCCTTTATTCAATTCATGTGGCATATGAGCTTTACTTGTAGAAACAATTTTGACATTCACTTAAAGTTGGTGATGAGTTTTTGACCTTTAGCTAACTAATGTGGTAGAACTACTTTTAAGCTTATTCATAGAAGTCTTTGCCATTTTATGAGCTTATGAATTTAAGCTAATGTGACTTGTACTTTAGAGCTCATTTGTAGAACCAATTTTAGGCTCTACAAATTTTCTCTAACTATACAGGCTAATGTGACTTATAGAACCATTCTTGCTAGTTTTAATAAAGCCAAATCTTGCTTATACAAAGCTTCTCTTGATATGAAAATGCTATGAATTGTCTTCATAATGTCAAATCTTGTTTCTCTTTATATAACTAAGTTCTAGTACTATGAACGTTTATCAATGAAACTTATGAAAACATGGATCAATGCTCTTTTATCTAAACTTTGTAGAATGGATCTCCAAATCTCCCAGACATAAGCATCCATATAAATGTTGAATTTTCATAAATGGATAAGGCACACCTTTAAATTTGATTAAAATCCCATAAGATATTCTCTTAAAAGCTTATTAAGATGCAATTATTCGTAATTATCTTCAATTCACTATGGTAAAAGAGTTATTTTATAGAACCAGAATAGATAAATTTAAAATTTGGTTCTACAAAGAAATTCTAAGAAGCTTGAACTAATGATCCCATACATATACTCATTTTTAACAATCTATGAGATCCATAATAGTAAAATTTTCAAGGATGATAATCAGTCTCAAAATCTTAACTAGATGAAGAAAACTTCTTCATCAATCCTTAGGTAAATTTGTGAACAAATTTCACTATAAGTTTCATTCTTCTATTAGGACATCTCTATATTACATATTTCCATTTTCATGAAGCAATTCTTCTGAGAAAAAATTTAATGTAGATATACAAAATTCCTCAGTGATCTTCTTAAGGATATTATTCTACTTACTTGCCTAGCATGACTCATTAATTTCTATAACAAATATTCTTATCTTGGAAAATTTCCATTCATGTGGGGATTTTCAAACAACTCTTTGAATAAGCTTAACACTTTGAATGGTTACTATTCCATGTAATGGTATAACTATAAAAATGCCATGCTTAAAGGTAGGATACTTCCAATAATCCTAAAGCTCTCTTGGACTAGTTCCATTATATGACTAGAAAGACATTATTCATGCTTGAAGATACTTCTCTAATGGGAATAGCATTGGCTATGGGGATAGAAAGACATGTTACCCATGCTTGAAGTCACCCCTCAAATTTATGGTTAAATTTCCTAAAAACACTTAATAAGTAATTAATTAATAAAAAAGTTTTCTCATTTTCTTTTGTTGACTAGTGATGTTTCATATGGTTGTGGTGATCCTATGGTTAGTCTGAGATGATGTAATGTGATGTCATTTGATAAGGTATGGACTTAGTTTGAAACTTGAATTGATAGGTATTATGGTCATTTTAATAATATTTGACACAAGATCTATTATGAAAATGAGAAAGCATCTTATATTGCTTTTTCTACAATCCCTTATTATTCCATCATTTAACTCACTATTGCATGCAATTTCCTAAGTGATGATTTTGTTTGATATAGTACAAGATTCCAAAGACAATTTTTGTATGGATGTGGTATATGAACTAGATCAATATTCAATTTCCAATGTATCTATGAATACCTTCTGGAATGATTATATAAGGATATTAGGGAAATAAGCTTGCTTTGGGGAGGATCCACTTATATCACTTTGGGACATCTAGTCTATACACCACCTCCATCATTGAGTTGTAGTTCTAAGTTGAATGCATCCCTTATTTTTTAACCATCTTCTCATGCACTTCATCAAAGTGTCAAAATCCTATTGTTATTATTTTTTCTCAACATTCATAAACCTTTGATTGAACCTCATTGCTGTTGTTATCATGTTTGGATCCTCTTTCTAGCTCTAATTAGATTCCCAAATTTCTTTCAAATTCATAAAAATGCCACAAATTCAAAATAAAATTTTAATTGTGTTGTGTTGATACTATTGGTGGAAACTTTGAGTTATCACTATTTCCTTGTTTCTCCCTTAATAAAAAGATATTAGTGGTGGAAAAAAATCTACTTAACACCAACATTTATCTCATCCTTGCAAAGAAAATCATAAGGCTGAGTGTCTTTCCAAAATTGAGTTTAGGTATTTGCTAGTTTTTGAAAACACCAAGGCCTAGATACCTCCAAATAGACTTAGTGGTTGTAGAGAACTATGTGTTTTGGGATAACATTTAGTTTAGATTTTGTAATATTATGTTTTGGAAGTTTTAACATCTAATTGTACTTAATGAAAAGATTCAGCCTCTTTTTACTCTATTCTATAAGCAATTATGTTTCCAACTATATAAAAGCTATTTATTCTACATAATCTTGATCATGAGCTACCTATATTGCTTGTCCTTTCATCTAATTCTTAAGTGAAATTCAAAAAATCTATTTTCAATCTTCCCTAGAGATAGAATTCTATGAGAAATACTAGAAATAAGATAAGATTTAATGAGTTTTAAAAGGTATAATAGTAAAATTGCATAAAATATTAAACAGTGAGATGAATTACTATTGACATGAGTATACACTTTGGAAAATAAACATGTTCGAATTAGAAAATAATACCAAAAATTGCTAAGCCCTTGGCTTAAATAAGAAATTTAACAATTCCAAGAAATGAATTATAAGGAACACTATGATCTTAACTACTAGCTAAGAAACTATGATAAAGTAAGAAAATAAAAATAACTCATTGAATAAGAGTAAATTAGTTGAATCAAATTTGAATTTTAAAATGTCATTGTACAAAGATCTTCCAAGAGTTAATTTCTCCTAGCTTTTCTTTTCACCCTCCCAAGAAGATCCTCCTTTAAACAAATATGCTTTCGACTTTATAGTAGCCTCTAGTAGTTACAATCATTACTAGAGTTTAAATTTACAATTGCATTGTGTTCTCTTTGTATAGTTGTAAGTCATTAGATAAATATTCAACCTATAGAAAAATTCTTCTCATTTCCTGAATGTGGAAGCCCTCCACTAATAACTCTTGTGTTAATTTCTCATAATTGAGAAGAACTTTAATATCTTGATTCATTAAATTTGACTCAATACCATTAAGCCCTTTGAAAATTTCTTTATCTCCTAACTTGCCTAATTCTAATTCCATTATTGTATTAGTTATTTTAGTTAGCACAACTCCTACACTAGAATACGACTATTCTAAATCAAGCATCTTCTTAGTAGTTTCACCCATAATTCCTATAACTACCATCATCATCATGTCTAAGAACCCTTATTTGTATGGTAGTAGTACTTCCCCTTTTACTTTAGCTAGATCATATAGCTCTTGGGATCTTCTCTCCATTTTCACAAAATAGCTAGTTTTCCATTGATTTACACAATTTCTTTTTTGGTCTATCATATCCATTCTCTATTATAGTTTACTTCAATAATTATATCTTTGAGATTTGGTAGAGCCAAGTAAGAATAATCTAAGGCTTTTTCCTTCTTGTCCTGTTTCAATTTTGACTTGGTAATGGCTAATATTTTCTTCATCTAAGCTACTTCTTACTTCTTATTTTCTAGCAATAATTCCTTAATAGCTATCATTACATTTAGTTGTTAATTTTCCTCTCTTAAGCCTTTCATTTCTTTTTGCAACTTGGATGTCTCTTCTTCATTTTATAATAGAAACTGTTTAAGTTTGGCTATCTAACCATCAACTATCTACTCCATATCTTTGATTAGAGTAGCTATGGTTTTTGACAATTCTTCATGTAACATCACAAGCTTTTGCTTCAATGTTTGTGGATCATCTTCTTTCTTATTGGAAGATAACATTGGCTTCTATTTCTGGCTTAGTGGGAAGCTTTTGACTTAATATAATCCATCCTTCTTTTTCCTTAATTTTGAAAGATCATGCTACCTCTTTCATCAAGTACCTTGAAGGAAAATTAAGGATGATGAGGGTTAGATGAAGAGCTTTATCCTTCCTTTTGCTACTGCTGCTATAGTTGTATCTTTTTTAGGCTTTTTTTTTTCTTTTCTTTTTTTTTTGCTCTAATAACTACTACTACTATAGCTCTTTCAACCTTTGTTGCTTTTGTAGTTGCTATTGCTGTAGCTCTTTCTTGGCCTTGGATTGCTCAACTCTTATTTTCCTCATGGCTTTGACTATTGCATATTTGGCTCCATCAAGAGGAAAATTTCATCAAGCATTGCATTTTTTGGTTCTAGTAGGCTCCAAGAAAAATAATTTTCTTCTATTTTAGCTAAGCATTCTTCTAAAAAATATCTTGCCCAATGATGATTCCTATATTCCATCCATCTACATACTTCAATGATTAGGGTATCATAAGCTATAACAAGTAGCTTCATCAATAAGATCTTCTTTAGCTATGCTAGAGCATCATCTTTGGCTTGATTTATCTTCTTGTAAATAGTCCTAAGATAAAATACATCGATATCATCTAGTGGATGTACCTTTCTCATCTTAGTAGTTGAGAATGCTCTCTTTAGAGCTAGACAAAAGTTGCATTGTTCCCTATAACTTCTAGTCATTTCTCTCAAATGTCATGAATTAATGAATTTTCAAAAGCTAAAATTTATAGGAAATACTTCCTTATTCTTATAATCATGTCATAGGGGACTTTCCCACATTTGATGTTCAACCTCTAAGGCTACCAAATAAAAAGCCATAAACCTTGGTATCTTAAAGGCCATCCCTTCAAAACCTATTATGAGGATTTGGGTGTAGTGAGCATATATAAAGACAAATCCCTAATATTTTCACTTTATTTCATTAATAACTTGTTGGTTGAATCTTACTAGAAAAGCTCCTAAAATAAACTTGATCAAATGAGGATAAATACAATTCATCAAGAACTCTAGAGCTTGTGCATCAATGTCACTCCTTTGGTAGATAACTAAAAAGAAGTTAAAACAAGGGTCATCTAGATAAGCTCTTCTTTGTGATGCATAGTTAATAAGAATTGGGCTATTCTCTCAAGTTTCAAAACCTTACTTAATAAATAATCTAATAAAAACAAGCTAAGACTTAATTGAATCCCTTGCTCATGAATTGTTGATAGGCTTTGTTCATAAATCAAATAGGAAAGAAATGCCTTTTATTTTCTCAAGCTGCCCAATCCTAAACATAATAATTAGCAACTGAATTGATTTCAAAACCAAAATAGAATTTAAAGCTGAAATAAAAATCCTATGAGGAAACTTGAGCTCTAAAGCCTTTAGAATGGCATTCTTGTATCCCTAGCCCTTCACTAAATTAGCTAGTAATAGCTTGATGGTCTTTCCACATTCAGGATAATTCTACAACTTGCCACTTAGCACCTCTTGATTGAATTGATGAAATTCTATCTCAATATCTAGTTCTACTATCCTATAGAGCTCATACACCTTATTAACACTGATGTCAATATAGCACTCTATACTTTCCTTGAATTGTAACTTGTCCTTTTCATAAACTATTTTTGCTATTAGATGATTTAGAAATCTCTAATGAGGTTTTTCTTAGCCCTAAAGCCAAGGTTATGGAGCCCTATTTTCTTGTATATCTTCCATCACTATTCCATTGATTCTATGGATTGAATGCCTAATTTCTCTATTAAATCATGATCTTCATTGAAGTTGAACAGGCCTTCTTCTACTACTTTTAGCTCTAAGAACACAACATTGATTCATTTCCAAAGTTGATAAATTACACTAGTGTAGGTATTTTGAGGAAGAAAAAGTATCAATGTCTTGTAACTTTTGAGGTTCCTCTTCTTTCTCTTTGTGTGACATCTTGATTGTATCTTTCTAAAGGATTTTCTTAGGATTTTGGAGCTTTTCTTTGAACTTCAATGCTCTGTCTCTATTCTCATCTTTGTTTTAGCTCTTAGCTCTACTTGTTAATGGATTATTGTTTGAAATATACCCAGATTTCATTTATTATTATTAAGAGCTCTATTATTTAATTCACTTGATTTTGAATAGGTTGTTCAACTTAGTTCTTAACACATGTCATAAGCTTTGATTTTGTTGAGCTACTTCACTACAAGCTTAAGGGTTTAGGCTTTAATGCCTCAACCTATTCTTATTGATGTATCTTCATATAGCCTTATCTTAGTCAAGGCATAAGCTTGTAGAAGAATTTTTAAGCCTTCTTGTAGAGACCAGTTTTGGTTTTACAAAGTCAATCTACAAAGGAGCTGACATGAAATTGCTATTCATGCACTTACTTGTAGAGCTAGATTTTAACTCTACAAGAGATTCCCTTATAAATTTGATGTGGCGTCTATAAAAGGGAGTAATTTTTAGAATCATTCTTTAGTTCTAAAAATGAATCTCCTTTAGGATTTAATCCTACTTGTATTAACATGGCAAAGTATTGCAAGGCTAGCTTTTGAATTTTTCTTATAGAACCTTTTTAAAACATAATCATAGAATCATTTTTGTGCTCTACAAACTCATTCTACAAGGGATCTCATGTGGTAGAATGAGTTCAAGCTTCTTTGTAGAATCATTTTTTGGCTCTACATGCTACACCATGCTTTTCATAACTTGATGAGCTAGATTAAAAATATAGTATGCACTTGCACGATTCTTGGTGGGTCTCAGATGAGCTCTATTCATCCTGATTGTAAAATCATTTGGCTTTTCTTCATAGAACTAATTTTTGGTTCTACAAATGGCAACATATATAAGCTAACATGAAAGAGTTTCTTCAAGGTCCATCTTTACAAGCTTATTAGTCTCCCAAAGCTAAGGTAGTTTGTAGAATCAATTTTAAATTTGTTCATAGAGCTAAATCTTGACTTCATAAACTACTTCTACAAGTCGATGTGGAAGTGAGGGCTAAATATATTTAAAAGCTTCTAATGCATCCTTTTAAATAGTTTTAACTATTTATAGAACCATTTTGTAGAGTTGCAATTTAGTTCTATGAACTTACTCTTCATGAAGAATGACTTGGTAGAGCTTATATATAGCTTCTTTTTCTAAATCAATTTTAGATCTAAGAGTTTGGTACCTTTTTAGGAACGAACATGATAGAGCCAATTTTAAGTTTTTTTGTAGGAATGAATTTAAGCTTTATAGATTGGCTCTATGAGTTGATGTGGTAGAATCATTTCTATGCTCACTTGTAGAACCAAAATTTAGCTCTACGAGCTTTTTCATTGAAGCTGATGTGGTATAGCTACTTTCATGCTTACTTGCAAAACTAGATTTTGGTTCTACAAGTCATGTAATCGAGCTTCCATATCATGATACATGTTGTCTTCTTAATTGTTACTTTTTTAAAGCATAAGTGTAGTGACAAAAAATGTCAAAGGTTGGAATGGTACATCGAGAGGTTTGTGGTCATACAGTTTGACCCTGTGTCTATGTGAGGGCCTACTAGAAATAGAGATGGGGTGCCTAGAATGGTCTTGTTGATCGAACTAGGACTTACAGGATGTTACATTGAAATGAATGTCAAGGGTTTGCAAGATGCTTACAACACCCATGGTATCAACTAAGGTGAGAATAGTTGAGGTTTTTGGTACAAAATAAGGGTGCAAATGCATGGATATGTGTAGAAAAATATCAAAAATCCAAGTAAAATGCTATAATATGACTAAAATGCCAAAAATGCACAAGAAGTGAGTGAGAGAGAAAGTGACACCACCCTAAACAAGAGAGCATAGTTAACTACAAGAAAAGATAAGGAGGTATGCGGTGTATAGACAAGCATAGTAGATAGCGTAGTCACGATCTTAGGGTGTCTGGGCTATAAAGACTAATGTCCACCATGAAGTCTAAGCTTGTTGGGTTGGCTACCGTAGTGTCTTGTGGGCTATAGTGGTCTACAATGTCCTAGATGTTGTGTAATGGTGCTAAGTGCTTACTCAGAGTTTTCCAAAATGCCAAGGGTACTTGAATGCAAAGATTGCCAACTAAATGCTTGAAATGCCAACCAACCCCTAAAACATGAAATGCTAGGGTATTTATAGGGTTAGGGTTTTCGTGAACTATGGATCAGGTGCCATGTGGTAGAGGGGTAAGTGGGACTATGCTAGCCCCAACTATGCTCCCACTAAAGCAAATGATGTTCTGCTAGTGTGCTCCAATGGACACTGTGAGACTGCTAAACTGTGAGTATGTTGCCAAGACTACATGTGCAAGTGCCAAATAGACTATAATGTACCTAAAAACAATAGTGCAATTTTGGAGACTACACTTTGGAACTATGTTGTCCACTCTTTTGAGTGATGTTGAGCATAGCTACAATTTGGGAACAAATGGGGAGGGAGGCAAAAGAAATGCAACTTGTTGATCTTGCTTGTTGAATGAATGTTGGAGTTGGGATGAAGACCGATGCTAAGTTCTAGAGGCTTCTAGAGGTAGTTCTACATGACTACATTGACTACACTCTAGAGTGTCATCCTGGTAGTGAGAGCATAGTCAAGAAATTTAAAAAAATATGGAAAAAATTCATGTCCTCATGTAGACTATGCTAACTATGCTCTAGAGCATAGTAGGGAGTGTAGGTTCAGAAGTTTGAAAATTTTCCAAACCATTTTCTCCATGGTTAATAGGCTTGATAGCTTCTGGCTTGACACTTAGGAAAATCTACAAAACTAGTAATTTCTGTGCTAATTACACTAACTATGCTCTAGAGCATAGTCTCAGTAGTGAGAGGGTAGTTAGGAAACTTAGAAAATCTTGCAAATCTAGACTATCTATGTCAACTATAGTGACTATGCTCTAGAGTGTAGCCCCAATAGTGGAGAGTGTAGCCTTAACACTTAGAAAAAATTTGTCAAGTTTTGGCACTTAGAGAAATTTGTAGTTGAAACTCAAGAGCCCAAATTTGATGGTGTTTTATTGACCCCTCTTTGTTGACGTCTAGAGGAGTAGCCTGACAGATGTTGACAAAGATTACAAAACATCATAGTAGGCTTGGCACCAACATCACTCATCAATATATGATCATATGTCACTCCACCATGCTAAAGAGTGCTAAGGGTAATGGTATGCTGGAGGTTAAGGATGTAGGTAGTGTGCTAGGGGATAGCAAGGGAATGAAATCCAAATAGTGTGGTACTACAAGGTGTGGCACCAAGGTGGATTGTTGCCAAAATAGTGAGCTCTCATTGGAGTGCTTATGAGAGAGTTAGCATCCATGGCACTAGAATGGCTTGCCCCTAAAATTATGACCTATCCTTGGAGTGCTTGTGAGAAAGTCAATGTGGATCCAAGGTTGGACTTGTTGCAAAATTGCAGTTCTATTAACTTTTGATTGGGAGCATGTTTTGCTCCATTTTCATTTTTGCTCTTCTTTTGTGTTTATTGCTTTTCTGGATGTGAAGAAAACCTACTTTGGGTTCTACACATTGCAAAATGCTAGTAGGAAAAATGCATGCCACCTAATGGGCTTTGCTTTGATGCAACCATGTTGCATTTGTAGGACAAGTGTTTCCTCCCCGAGATGAGTTGCATTACATCTACTTGGGCTTTGACTAATCCACAAAGGCTTCCCATGAGATGAGTTGTGTTACATCCACTACAGGTTCTATGGTTGACTTAAATAAAGTACCATGTGCATCAGAAATGTTTGCAAGCTTAGTAATGTAGGGGAAGTTAGGGAAATGCCAGGTAAAATGGATAAATGCAAGTAGGCTATAGCAGGATAAACAAGGATGTGCACTCTTGAGTGGCTTGGCTAGTTTGACTAGGCACATCAGAGTAATGTGATAACTTATCATTGTGATGAGATTCATCTCTACATGACCACCTTCAGGGCTTCATCGTGCAAACACAACATAGAGAAAATAAAACAATGAACACATAACATGAGATGAGAGTAAACTATTGGATGTGAGAGTGTTGCGAATGTTGCAACAATTGGACCATTTGCAAGTGCTTGAAGGACCAATAACAGTGTTGGGGTGATGATTTTGCAATTACTACAAAGGGTTGTGCTGATGATAAGATCTCAAAGCACCAACAAAGTGCCCAAGGATGATAATGCTACAAGTGTGGCTTTGAGCTAGTAGTGCTAGTGACTATGGTAGGAGGTCCATAAGGTCAAAAAAATGCTTGAAGATAGTTCTAGAAGATTAGCAAAATTTCAATGGGTGGTAATGCTGCAAATGTTCCAAAGGCCTCTTTTGATAATAGGAAATCCATTCTGGAATGGTAGTGTCCTTACCTTACCTTCAAGATGTAGGCAGATGGTGTGAAGTTGGAAGTATTCTCACTTGCTTGTCCATAGAACTATGTGTGTTGAATTGCAAACCTAGTTTAAGGTCTTGGTAGACCATATGCTTAGCTAGTTTAGGGTCCTAACAAATTGGGAACCTAGTTTAAGGTCCTGGAAGATTGTGATGTGCGCTAGCTAATAGTCCTAGTAGATTGCTGCATTGTAATTTAACATCATAGCAGACATGCTACTATGTTAGTTTAACGTCATGACCTAAGGATGAGCTATGCCAATTTATAGTCATAGAAAATTAGGTGTGTTAGTTTATAGTCATAATAGACTAGCTATGCCAGTTTATAGTCATAGTGGACTATGTGCTTACCTTGCTTTACTGAGATGTGACGTTGCATACTAGGCATAGTAAGGCTTCAGATATAAGTGGTTCATCAGATTGGAAAATTTATTACCATCATGGTCAACAAGCTTGAATCCTCCATTATCATAGGCCTTGATGACCAAGAAAGGCCCTTCCTAGTTGGTTAACAATTTATCCATAGGTTCATGATTGGCCTTCAGGACTAAGTCCCCTTTCTTGATTGGGCATTGATGTTGATTGTGATGGTGCTTCTACTATTGCTTTTGTTGGTACCACTTGATGTGACCAAGTCTTTGCATGTTCTCCTCATTTATTGAGTTGAGGTTCATGGTTCTCAACTTGTTGTTTTGAACCTCATCAATGAAGCTTGAGAGAACCACATGAGGCAATGGGACCTACAATTCAAGAGGGAAAATAGCTTTAAACCCATAAACCAAACTAAGTGCAGACATGTTACCAACTAATTCAGGGATATCACCAGCCAACTGAGGATTCTCGAAAAGATACAAAGTTATAAGATTCTTTAGCTTGTAGATTTATTGTGGTAATGTGGTAGTTATGGGAGTGATGAAGTGCTAAACAGTCAATGCGTCGACTAGGCCACATATACGGGGCCCCATATATGTAGCCATGTCAACGCAGCCCCATCAACACATCTGTCCATGAGTCTACATGGCCCCGTTTACACAGAGCCTATTTTAGCTTATAAATAAGTGGGCTTCTACCACACTTAGGTACCTTTTCAGTAGTTGTAGCAAAGCTCTTGCAGTTTGTTTTACAAGAGTTAGAATATTTTCCAAGTGCTTGCAGTAGGTGTAAGAAAGGTGTCTAACTCCTTATTCAAGCGTTGATGTACCTGAGCCCAATGGCGTGGATGGCAATAAATACGAGCTTTTCAAGTATTCCTTGTAGTAGTTGAACTTAGTCATTTGATGCATTTAATAGTTTAATATTTCTATGCTTTAATAATTCCTTAATTTTCTCTTGTTATTATTTCATTTGCCATCTTTTATAGTTTGTAGAAACCATAAGTATGACCATCTCGAACGTAAACCCAACACTTGGCAACCCAGTGATGCTTAACATCTAGTAACCTAGTAGTGGTTAGGGGATGCTCATGATGTGCATGGAAGATGGGATAGAATAATTATGCTAGGAAGAGTTAAGATATAGATTAGGATAATTATAGATTACGTAATATTCCATTCCTTACTTTCCATTTCAAGAATTAGATGCTAGGAGATAAAGTGAAAAAGCCATAAAAATAATTTACCTTAATCTCACTTAACCATCGCAATTAGAACATCACAAGTGAGCTTGGGAAGACAAAAACCATTCTAACCCAAGGTTTTGCTGGTTATGGTCTAGTATATGCAAAGTGCTTATAGTCTATAGAATTCAACCAAGTCACATGTGAACGTTCGTGATTTGCATGGTTGGGGGTAGGGGTACCTAGCCACTCATCATTGGCACCATTATCGGGGACTATTAGTCTTACATGTGCCATATAACATTAGTAAAATTATCATTCACGTCATTGGAATGGACCCAGGATAGCAAAATCCATGCACACTAGGTAGTCTAAGTAAAAAGTAAGGTACACCAATTAGTGGATTATCTAACATCCAACATGTCTTCTTCTCATAGGCAAGATGGATCCAACCCACTGGTGCCACAGGAATGTCTGGTGGTATACACACATCTAGATGAATATGTCCCTGACTTCACCTTTATCCTACATCAAGATAAGCATCTGCACTAGCAAGACATGAAAGGCAACATCATACTACTGCTTGACCAATCGGCTCTTGGAATGATATTTCACAATCTTGCCAGACTCAGCATCCAAGACCATGGTGTGGAGTATGTCATGGAGGACCATGACTACTAGTACTATTGTCCCACTAAGGCCCAACATGTACGAGACCAACAATAGGCAAAATGGTATGAACACATAAAGGGGAAACAATTCAGTAACCCCTTATTCTTGCAAGGGCTATAGGACGATGGGGAACCTATCTTTCATGATTCCCATTCAGCTGAACTTACTTTAGGGCATCAAATCATTCAGTCCATCATTCAAAATAAGCAATCAAGTGACTGAGACCCCTAGGAAGATGGAGGATCACACAAGAGAGGTCATGGCATAAGCAAAGATGGGCATGAAGATCGAGGCCATCATCAGAGTAGGGGGCGAGAGATTGACATTGGGGTGGTGGTGATTCCTCTCCCTCTTCTCCATCTTCTTGATACCCTCCACCTTTATCCAGTTTTGACTCCAATTGTGACTGTGGTAGAGGGGAGTGAGGTGATGGTGGTCAAAAGAACCGAAGGGAACAACATGAGGAAGTGCATGACCAATCACAGGAGCCTCATCATCAAGAAATGATGGGCAACTGAAATCATCATAGACATCGTGGCCTTCAGCAGGACTATGAATCGGATGAACCATTGTTGGCTACTCGAGGCATGCTCCATATTGTAGAGGTAGTTCAAATACCTAGTAGGCACTTGAAGGATAGCCGGATCAAGTGCATCAACATGAACAATATTCCCAAATTTTAAGGGGGATACAATTTTGATCCACAAACTCACCTGCAAGCATTTCATGATGCTTGCATCCTATAGAACATCGATAATGATTGGAAAAAGCTTAAGCTATTCCCTCGCATACTCATCAAAGAAGCAGAAATCTTATACCAATCTTTCGAACTAGAATTAATCAGGAGATGGAGTACAATGCTGGAGATCTTCAATGACAAGTATTAAACCTACTCTAGGGTGGCAAACTTGAGATGTCAAATCCAAGGGTGGAAGCAAGGTAGTTATGAACCCTTGGATGCAGCCATGAGCAGATAATATTCACTATTACATCAATGCCCTAGTTATGGCTACTCTCAGTGGGCACAACTTTGCCATATCATTGATGGGATCTGCTTTCAAACTAGAAAGACCCTTGGCATGTACACCCAAGAACGACTATCAGAACTATGGGCCCATCAACTGCAGTGCCTAATTGAGAAAGTGGCTAAAGAAGAGGAGGAACTTAGAAAGAAGGAGAGTGCAAAGGAGTTTAATTAGGATCCCTCCATCAGAAAGAGGAAGGTCCAATTTTGTGAAGATGAGGAGGAATCACCACTGGATGCAGCGATGAATCGAAAAACCTTGCCCCTATAGAAATTTGCCTCTGAAATATTGGCAAAGGTTGAAAAGATATGGAACTCTTTGAATGAAAAATTTCAAAGTGTTCTAAAGATCATAGATCTGTGCAAAGAGCAAGGTAATGATCATGATTGGTGTAGCAAGAAGGAAGCTAAATGTGCCCAGCATAAAGGTAAGGGCAAAGTTGTTGTAGCAGAACAGGTTGCAAACTCTACCACAGAGGAAAATGATGAATGTGACAAATGCCAATATGAACATCCTAAGGGGTGTTATCCTGTGGTGTCACATCTACAAGAGTCTAGGATGTATGCGTTGAATCCTCACTTGGCAAAGAGGCAAACACCTCGAAGGTTGCCTTACCCAAAAGGCAATCCCAGGAAGTTCCACCAGCAACAAGGATATTATCCAAGTGGAGCACCACCACAACCTTACAAATAATTTCAATAATGGTAGCACCCACAAGCATGGGGGATGCCACCTCCAAGGTAGTAGTACCCTTACTACATTCAGATCCCTATGGGTACTACATTCAGCAACCAGTCTCCCCGCAGGACTCTTCTAGTCATGTGACCTTTTCGAGTTATTACCACCCCCTAGAATATTTCTAACCGTAGTCTCCATCACCTAGGGGCGAGAGCCCACACCTCTACTATCCTCCATCACCTTCTCCTACCATCCCTACTCAGTAGCACCCTACTCAACTACCAACTACTCCATCTATGCAGGGGGGAAATACCACCATAGCTATAGCAACACAATGCTACGAGGGTTGTCAACCTATAACTGGCTCCTTAGTTGAGTGGATAGGAAGTGAAACCACAAAAATGTCCCTTTTTCTAGCCTAATAACACAAGCATACCCTCACACATGCATCTGGCTAGTGCCTCTAAACCTCAAATCACCTCCATTGTTCCACCCTCCGAACAACCTTCAAACCAAATGCCCTCCAATGTACAAATAGTCATGCTCACACATGACATCTTCCCTAGAAATTGACTAATCTAGGAAGCCCCCTCATCTATCTTCAGGTGGTAGGAAATGAGTTGTGTAAAGCTCTTCTAGATTCGGGGTCAGGAGTCAACTTGATTTCACATGACATGTACAAAACTTGGAATCTATCCCCATTAAAGAAGAGCAACATTTAGCTCGACCTGGCAGACCAATCCATTACTGTCTCCTTGGGACTAGTCGAGGACATTATGACCACTATCTTTGGGTGGTCCTATCTTGTTGACTTCCTTGTCATCCGTGTTGAGAATTGCAAGGGGAACTTCCCAATCATAATGGGAAGAGCCTGGCCAAGCATGATGGATGCAAGATTGGGGCTCCAAGATCTTTCCCTAGAAATTTCAAAGGAAAATCATTTTGGGAAGATTAAGAACAAGCACATTCCATGCATCACGTATAGTGATTCCAAGTGCAACTATGTGTAGTAGTTGTAATCTGCTAAGCAAACATCTATTCAAGTATGCAGTTAGTGTACTAAGGAATCACAAGTTCAACAATGCCTATACGTAGCAGCCACAAATCAAGAAGGCACCTAGTGGCTAACCACTAATTTTGCTAGCAACACTTTGTGCATGGAACCATCTAAGGGACTTGTACATTCCTACATAGAAAGCATGGATGATTTGGCAGAGGTTCATCAATAAGTATCAACTGTTGATGACCGTGATGATTGGGGAAAGTTGCAAATCCCTGAAAGTTTTAAATAGGAGCCCTTGTAACTCAAACACTTACCAGCCCACTTAGAATATGCATTTTTTTAGAATGGGAAACCGATGATTATCAATGCCACCCTTGCTCCTGAACAAAAGAGGAAGCTGCTTTTGCATGGTCATATCTTGAATTAATAGGAGTGGATCCTACGGTTTGCCAACATTGAATTTATATTGACCCCTCCATGAATCCACGATGACAACCACAAAAGCAATTGAACCCCAAATTAAAGTAGGTAATCAAAGATGAAATCGAGCAGTTGCTAAAAGTGGGACTCATCTACTCTATTGCCGATAGTGAATGGGTTAGCCCACTTGTTATTGTGCCAAAAAAGGATGGCCAATGGAGGGTCTATATAGATTTTTGATTACTCAACATGGCTACCTTCAAAGATCACTTTCCACTCCCATTTGTGGACCAAGTATTAGATACCATTGTGGGACATCATTGTTATAGATTTTTGGATGGTTATAGTGGGTATAACCAAATCCAAGTTACACCAGAAGACCAAGCCAAGATAACCTTCACAAGTCCTTGGGGGACTTTTACTTACAAAAAGATGTTCTTTGGCCTGTGCAATGCACCTGCCACTTTCCAACGCCTTGTCCTTAGCATCTTCCAATAGAAAATTAGCAATGGGGTAGAAGCATTCATGGATGACTTATCTACCTATGGAGCCATGTTTGATTAACCCTTGGACTGCCTTGAGCAAGTTCTGAAAAGATGTGTAAAAACTAATCTATGGCTCAATTGGTAGAAAAGCCACTTAATGGTCCAAGAGGTCACTGTGCTAGGGCACCGTATTTCACAAATAGGGATTAGTGTGGATCCTGAAAACATTAGAGTCATCCAAGGAATCACCAAAAAACCAAGCACTATAAAAGATGTTCAATCCTTCCTTGGCCACACTAGTTACTACCAGTGCTTCATCAAAAATTTCTTGAAGATCGTCAAGCTATTGGTAGAACTCATGAAGAAAGATGCTCCATTCATCTAGAGTAGGGAATGTGAATCTACATTCTAGACACTTAAGCAAAAACTCATAGAAACTCTGGTTCTATAGGCACCTGATTGGTCCATAGCCTTCCACATTATGATGGATGCATCCAACTATGCATTGGGAGTTGTGCTTACATAGTGGGATGATTAGAAACACCCATACTATATTCACTATGCAAGCCATAGCATTGTGGGTGCTCAGCTTAACTACACCATCATCGAAAAAGAGTTGATGGTGGTGGTGTTCACCTTGAAAAAATTCTAACACTATGTGCTTGGGTACAAGGTGTTCATGCATACCAACCATAGTGCCATCTGGATCCTGATGAACAAACCAACGGTGAGTCCTTGTATCATACGGTGGTTGGTGATTCTTTAGGAATTTGACCTCACTATGGTAGACCAAAAGGGAACCGAGAATGTGGTAGCTGACCACTTGTCTCGGTTGCGATGGGATGATGTAGAAGAGGAGGAGCCACTATTCAACCAATTTCTAGATGGACTCTTCTTTGCAGAAGCAATCAATATGCAGGTTCCCAAAGAATCACCCTAGTTCAGCCACATCCTCACCTATCTCACAACTTAGGAATTGCAAAAGGAGTGGGACCATCAATAGAAACAATATTTTTTCCATAAGACCAAGTGCTTCATGGAAATCAATGTCCACCTTTACAAGGTGTGTGCAGATGGCCTAGTTCGATGGTGTGTCCCTAATGATGATACACTACATGTCCTCCAAGATGCTCACGAGGTCCCTTGTGGGGGCCACTATTCTAGATGACACACAGCTATTAAGACCCTACTTGTAGGATATTACTAGCCTACAATTTTTAGGGATGCACAATGGTTCACTCACTCCTATGAACAATTTCAAAGAGATGGTGGGATGACTGCATGAATGGAGAAACCTCAATAGTGGATCCAACCATTGAAGCCCTTCGACATCTGGGACATCGACTTCATGGATCCCATCATACCCCTGTCCAATGGGAAGGTGTACATCATTATTGTTATGGACTACTGCACAAAGTGGGTGGAGGTGGCTGCCATCATCAACTATTCCTCAAACACCGCCACATGATTTGTCCAATAATAAATCGTAAACAGATTTGGAATTCCATGTGCACTCATCTCAAACAATGGAACGCATTTCATAGGCACCACCTTTTGTAAACTCATGCAACACTAGGGGGTTACCCATAAATTTACAACACATTATCACCCCCAAGCCAACGGGTAGGTTGAAGTCACCAATCAGGAGATCACCAAAATCCTCACTCGAGCCATTAGTAAATATAGGAGGGACTGAAGCACCAAACTTAATGATGCCCTCTAGGCCTATCACTCCACTTGGAAACTTCCTATAGGATACTCTCCCCATGAGTTAGTGTACAGTAAGCTACCGAAACTTTCAATCTGGGAAAAAATCTGGACACTAACTATAGCTTGTGGCTTGGGCCTTGACCTACCACTAGCACAACATGAACTACTTATCAACCTCGGTGTGCTAGATGAAAATTGATTGGTGGCCCTATCATCAAATGAGATACACAAGGCCTACAATAAAAAATGACATGATCTAAGGATTCATAAGGTAACCTTTAGATGTGAAGATAAGGTACTTAACTAGAACCCCACACACATACCACAACCGAACAAGTTTCAAACACTATGGGAAGGACCTTAATTGTCTCCAAAACTTTCCCATTTGGGGTCTTTCTTATACACAAACCTGAGGACCCCACGAGAATGTAGTTGGTCAATTGCCAACAATTAAAACATTTTTGTGAACTCCACCCAACTAGTGCTACTGCCTCATCATCACTGGGATAGCCTCGTTCCATTTTTCGAGTCTCCTCCTTCCATTCTAGTTGTGGGGGAGACTATCCTCCATGCTGATCCATTCTACTATGCTTCTCACTATTTTTTGAACTTTTTGTTTTACACTTTTTTATTTTTCAACGTCATTCATACATTTTCCAATTCTTACTAAATTTTCCTTTCTTTAATTACTTTTCCATTTCTTTGTTGCTGATTTATGTGTGTGTGTGTGTGTGTTTAATTTCCAATTGGTTGCTAATAAGTCATCTTACTATCATTAGGTATGGTGCGGATGGTTTTTGTTGCGATGGGTTGCATGAAATAGTCCACCTATTTTATCTCTCTCCCACTCTCGCATTTTTGTTCTTGGAGTTTACATCTACTTTCATCTCATAAAATCAACAGTGAGTCCACATCATCCACCCATTCATCCACTCCATGGTTTTTCTCCCTTTGGGAACATGCAACCCCCTTGACTTAAAAAAATTTTAATTAATGTGTGACTTGTGTAGTTCCCAGACTTGGGGATAACCCAATGGTTTGAATCGGGTGTGACTTTAAGGGAAATGTAACATTCATCATCCTCTTCTATCCCCTAGGTTGAGGTAGTGCCCTTACGGATTTCTTACCACTCCAAGTTTTTTTCTACAAGAAAGCTCCTTGGCTGTTTGACCTTGCATGGTGTTGTCCTCATCACAAAAACACAAAAAGAAATAACAAAAATAAAAAAACATGAGGATTCAAAGCACACCCCTTGGTCAAATGCATGCAACCACGCATGGGTGTTTTCATGGTGTGGTTCCCACAAAATCACAATAAAAATAAAATAAAATCCTAACTATGTCAAAATTCAAAGAACACCCCTTAGATCGCCTCTTATGGACCACAAGAACTAGTTATGGAACTTACTCCATCCTCTCTAACTTAGTCCCATTTCACTTCCTTCCTCTCATGCCTATTGGAGTGGTGGTTCTCTGTTGGTGCATTCTTGTATACTTGGGGGTGGACGAGTCTTCGCATGTTGCTGCAATGTCACTGTATGTGATTGGTTTTGGGTCTGAACTTGGAAAAGGTCCTACTGGGTCACTTAACCACAACTTCACATGGGGTTTCATGTGACTGATAATCAGAATTCCAACTCTCTCTCCTCTCTCTTTACCCATTTCTCTCCATGACTCACCTCACTGCCCATCTTATGAATTGATGGTTTGTTGTGATTTCCATGAACTCCTCATGCTTCAGCAGGTTCTCATGGATGGGAGTATTAACTTGTGATCACCATTTCTTAACCCTAGGACCCACGAACTCCAGTGTTGAGGATATGAAAGGGTTACTAAGGCTACCACCTACTTGCATATCTCTAGTGTCATTTGTTAGTCTCTCATCCTTTTGATTTTGTTGGTTGATTGTTCTCATGATACCCATCACTCAATTTCTTCTTCACATGGTTCTTTTACACCATTCTCCTACTTTTGACTTCTTTCCTCACCCCACTTACCTTCCTCTTTCTCCCAACTGAGTTCTTGGTCTCTCAAGCTCCTAAACCTCTCCAATTTGGTATTTTTTAATTGATTTTTTTAGGCTTCCTTTGTTGGGTCAATGCTGGTCAATGAGTATGCAGGGGGCTGCATATACGGGCCCCCTGCGTATACACGACCCCATCGATGTAACCATAAACCTCTATATATACCCCATTTCACCTTACATTTTTATTCATTCTACAACCAAATTTGGGGGATATTTTTCAATTTTTCTACCTCACTTCTTCCCAAGTACCTACGTTTCTATCACGTGTCCGCATCAACCTATCCTTCCCTTCTTTTGCAAGTGGAGGTACGCTCTTAGTCGTGGGGGATGAGGTCTATTGTAATAACAATTAAAACTAAATTTAATATATATAGACTTACCACCTCTTAAAGGGAGAAACAAAAACAATATTCTAACCCCAACTCATTCCTTATTGTTTTTGGTTTTAACCCATCAACTAATGCTTCGGGCAATTTAATGGGAAGCATGTGCCAATACCATAACCTAGTCAAAATGAGAAAGTGTGTGAGGGTCATTTTGAGCAACTTGCATACCATTTAATTAATGATTATGTTTGATTGTAGATGGCACCAAAACCAAGGCATCCAAGGGGAGAAGGACCATCACAACCAAGGGACAAGTGACCATGAATGGGAAGAGGATGAGGTGTACAATACCCAGAGCACCTGGAGGGCTCCCATGCAACTGGCCCCCTCCATAAATGACCTGATGTGGAATCTATTCATCAGATTCCTAAAGAGGAGATCCCTAGTGAACAATTGCAAGGGGATGAGACTCTAGCGATAGCGCCATAGCTTGAGGTCACCTTGACCTAGGCATGTCTTGACACTATCAGGCCAAGGGAAGTGCAATGAATGGTCTTGCAAGAGTTGAACTTTGAACCATTCCTTGAGAACGCACTAGAAGATGTGAGGCTCCAATTGCAAAACTCTCCTATGTGGCCAATCATCACATCTAGTGGTGAATGGTATTTAGGAGAGACTTATCTCTTCTAGACAAATCGACAGCCAGGGTCCAGAGTAAGAATCAAGGATATCAATGTCTCTTACTCTGCAAAAGTGATCGTGCAAGCTCTGGGGTTGTCTAAGATCGAAGCTGATGTGGCGGAGATCCCTAAGCAAGTAGATCCTAATGTAAAAGGGGAATGGATCAGGTGGTGCTATGGGGTAGATCGCAAAGAGTTAGGCACTTTGACCACTACAAAGAGGGTATATTCAAAAATCATGTCTTACCATTTAAACCCAATAGTAAGACCGAGCAAGATCACTACCTTCTCTACTCATGTGTGTGCCGCTCTAAGTGAAAAATTCCTGATGAGCCTTCCACAATTATTGTTTTTGGAGATTGAGAAAAGATTTGTAGAAAGCGAACGTGAAAGGCGAGCTCTACCCTTTTCCTACTTAATCAAAAAATTATGCAAATAGGCAGGGATAGCATGGTATGTCAATGATACACTTCGGCATGCCCCAATTTCCTCATGGTGGGAAATGATGAAAGACAAGACTTTGGCCACCACAAAAACTGAGGAAGACCAGCAACCACCTCCACCACCTGCGCAAACAACAAGGTCGGGTCTGCAAACCATCACAAAACATATACGTGAAATCTGACAATCGCTCTTGAGCCAGCAAGAGCAATCTGGAGGGACTGGTGGAGGGGAAGACCCTTTGGTCTATCACCCTACAATGAGCCATATGGAGAAAGTGGCTCGCTTAGTAATTCTATTAGAAAGAGCAGGGCTCATGTTCTCTGTCACCTGAACACAAGTACCCACAAGAATTGATCCAATTATCTGAGAAGTAATGGTATCCACCCAATAGGTATTTCCTAAAATTTCAGGAAATGCCACTACCTTTTCAGTACACTTGGATGATGAGGAGAGGGCAATAATCCTGGTGATGCAGCACCAAAGACAAGAGATTGCAGCTAAAGTGGTTGCTGACATGATTGTTATGGTCCTTAATGCATTGGCGGTGCCTATACTAGATGTACATGGACTCAAAGATGTACAGGCATCTATTGGGACTTCACGTAGTAGGATCAATGTAGCCCAACATGAAGAACTATTGGAACGATTGGTGGGAATCGAGCAACCATTTCCAAATTCTTTTGATCTTCTGAATAACATTATAGCAACCCAGTCAGGGCTGCTCTTGGAAAGGGGTAAGAGCCTCATCTTGGAGGGGCAAATTGAAGTTGCTCAAGCTAATTGTCAACACTTGGCAATAAAAGTTGCCTAATTAAGGGTCCAACTTGCTGATCTATCTCTCCTCAACTATGAACTGACTAGAGATGAAGCTTTTCAACAACTTCAAGTCAAACTTCAAATAGTTGAGGATGAGCAAGAGTCGACGATCTTTGATAAGACCTTGGTAGATGCTCATGTGTATCATCTAAACAAGGACTTGATAGAGGTTCGCTAGGAGAATGTCAGGCTGACTACAGAAGTCCACCACCTATGCAATGTGGGTGCTAAAAATGAGCACATGAAGAGCTTCATTCACCAATAGCAGGAAGAGCTAGCCTGGGTGAACACTAATGTGACGAGGTTGGCTGCTGAAAATTGAAATCTATCTATGGAGGAGGTTTGAGCCTTGTGACAAAAATTAGCCATTGAAATCACCGCTTGGAAAAATGAAGCCCATAAGTTTGAAAATGTTAAAAATCATTATAAGGACCAAGTGGGATTGCAAAAGCAAGTAAATGAAAAACATATTCAAGTCGCAAAGGCCAAGTTGAACCAAGTGCTCCAGTAGCTTCGAGAGGGAGGCGAGGTGTGGCAACCCATCTTTGATGAATTGAATACCTACAATCAAGCTAAGATCTACCTCAAAGAACTGCAGGTTGAAGAAATGATAAAGTACATGGAGTTGGCCAATCTTCGCTATGCAAACCTAGCTATGCTAACAGCTAGGAGACTGTGGTTTGACTTAGAAAAGAAAGTGGATGCCTCATATTTTTTATATGAGGGCAAGTTCCAAGCGCACAAAGTGAAAAAACAAAAATTGGAAATAGCAAATGTAGAACTCAAGGTTCTTTACATGTGTTTTAAAGGGAAACCTGTGGTCACTGAGAACCTAGCCTGACAAATGACATTAATCTAAGTGTTTAACATTGAAAAAAAATAGTTCATAGCCTATTTTGTTAATTTGAAAGAACTCTTCCTTACGCTTCCATGCCCTTGGGAGGTTCCAGTCCTAGCACACATTGGTGAAGCTACTTGGATAGTAAACAATCCCAAAAGCAAGGAAGAGAAGATGAGGGCTCTCTTGGAGGCATTTCGGTTGCCTCTGGAAGTTGTAGTTGCTGTAGGACAACCATCATTTGCACCACCACCACCATATGTGCCAGGGACTAATGAAGGTCCATCAGAACGACTACCACCAGGGATAGTGTGATCTTCTCCAGCAATTTTTGCACCTTTTAGCATAGCAAAGAATCTAGGATCATTGGAGTGTTCAATTTTGTCTCTAAACACCACCAATTTTGTAATTTGTTCTTCTGTATACACTCGGGCACTTGGTGCATTAGTAAAATTGGTGTTGTGTCATGTGTGTGTGTCATGTGTGTCAAGTCATGTGTGTTGTAATAATAAGTCCATACCTTCCAAATTGTAGAGGAACTCGAGGACAAGTTTTTACTCAATCGTGGGGGTATGATGAAGCACTAAATAGTGGATGCATAGACTAGGCCACATATACAGGGCCCCGTATATGTGGCCATGTTGTCGTGGCCCCGTCAACACATCTTTCCATGCATCTATGTGGCCCCGTTTACGTGTAGCCTGTTTCAGCCTATAAATAAGTGGGCTCCTATCACACTTAGGTACCTTTTTGGTAGTTGTAGTAAAGCTCTTGCAGTTTGTTTCCACAAGAGTTAGAATATTTTCCAAGTGCCTGCAGTAGGTGTAAGAAAGGTGTCCGACTCTTTATTCGAGTGCTAATGTACCTAAGCCCATTGGCGTGAACGGCAATAAAGACAACATTTTCAAGCATTCCTTGCAGCAATTGGACATAGTCATTTGATGTATTTAATAGTTTAATATTCCTATGCTTTAATAATTCCTTAAGTTCTGCTATTATTATTTCAATCGCCATCGCTCTTTTATAGTTTGAAGAAATCATAAGTACGACCATCTCAAATGTAAACCCAACACTTGGCAACCTAACGATGCTTAACATCTGGTAACCTAGTAGTGGTTAGGGGATGCTCATGATGTGCACAAAAGATAAGATCAAATACTTATGCTAGGAAGAGTTAAGATATAGATTAGGATAATTATAGATTACGTAATATTCCATTCCTTACTTTCCATTTCAAGAGTTAGATGATAGAAGATAAAGTGAAAAAGCCATAAAAATCATTTGCCTCAATGTCACTTAACCATCGTAATGAGAACATCACAAGTGAGGTTGGGAAGACAACAACTGTTCTAACACAAGGTTTTGCTAGTTAGGATCTGGTGTATGCAAAGTGCTTACAGTCTACGGAATTCGACCGAGTCACTTGTGAATGCCCGTGATTCGCATGGTTGGGTGTAGGGGTACCTCACCACTCATCAGGGAGTCTAATAAATGTACAAGGAATCCAAAGAAGAGAGGTTTCCTATGGAAGAGGAAATAGAATTAGAGAGATTGTTTCTTTGGAGGGCTAGTATTTGAAGACTGAACATGTGCTCAATGTTGTAAGGAATGCTACCATGCAAGTTATTCTATGCAATGGATAGTATTTGTAACTAAGGTTTGTAAATGTGTCAGGAATGGTCCCCTGTAGCCTACTATTCCATAGATACAAAGTTTGTAAGTTTTTCAAGTTTCCCAACTAGGGAGAATTGTACCAGAAATGAATTTTCACAAAGATCCAAGTGCCTAATATAAGATAAATTACCATGGAATAGAGATATTATACCTTGGATTTGCATGTTGTAAAGCCAAGCTTCACCACTTTGCCAACTAAATTACATTCAACATGACTCTAGTTGCAGTAGTGTATGGAGTTAGGATGCTAATTAACCAAAGCTCCATTAGGATCTGATTGCACCATTTTCTTGAATTCAAGTAAGCTTTCAACCTCTTGTTCATGCAATAAGTTTGCAAGGTAAAAACTGTCATTCATCATGCAAATGACAAAAAAAACTAGAAACCATAATACAACACTTCTATGCAACATGTTTACCATTGGGATCTTCAACTTAACCTAATCTAAAAATTGTGGAGTGTTTGCTGTCACTGGCTTGGAATGTTAAATCTAAAGACCCACAAGAGAAAGTTCATCTTGCATCATATTATTATTTGACTTAATGGCCAAGCCATTAATAGCTCTAATTATTATTTAACTCAATGACCAAGCCATTGACAGCTCTAATTATTATTTGACTCAATGACCAAGGCATTGATAGCTTTGATGTGAATCTAGACCAAGTAAATCCAAGGCTACCTCCTTGGAAAAATAATGAGCTTCCTCATTGTTCTACATTAGTACTCATTTATTGTTACAACTATATTGTATTAATTATGGAATTAAACTTTTCATGCCTTTAGAAGGCTTATTCTTTGTTCTTTTGACCATGCACTAAGACTTTTCTCAAATTTCTTCTTTGAAATTGAATAAGTAATGGGCCAATTCATTTAACTTTGCTATTACTACTCTAAAATTAAATAAGTAGTAAACCTTTTCTTCATTTTTTCTACCTTACTATGACTTTTCTAACCTTCATTAAAATTAAACTAGTGTGCCTCTTCTTTGTTCTTCTAACTCTAATACAATAATTATGTACTCAAATTTTTTTACTTGAAAAATCATGCTTAGATTTTTCTTACCTTGACCCTTCATGACATTGGAATTTCAAGATTTTAGTAGGTATCAAGAGGAGATACTCTAACTTTTAAAAAAGTAGAAATATATTTTGTTTATTGTTAAAAAGTGTCATTAGTATACAACAACAACATCATCATAGACTTGTACTAACAAAATATGGATGGTTACATAAGATCTCTTTTGTCATTAACCTCTATGAAAAGCTAGATCTTTATTTATTTACAATTTCTTCAAATCATCTTCAACTATCTTTTCAATCTTTTTTATGTTCCTTTTGATATCTTTTTTGGAATAGTGATGTAGGAAGCTTTTTTATAGGTTCATTATCTAATCTTTTGTGTACATCCCCCCAACCATCTAAGACATCATTCTTATAGCTTATTTGAAATAGAAACAACTCAAAGTCTTTCTCTAATATATAAAACTTTGCAATCTATTATTATTATTTGTAACATTCAATGTCCATCAAAGCATTTACATTTTTGCCACATTGATTTGTTATTCATGCTTCTTTTCTATTAGTCAACATTCATCACCATAAAATATAGCAAGTATGACTATCCTCTTGTAGTGAGCAACCTATTACCATTCAATTGTAAGGTTGTAGTGGACTAGAAAAGAACATAGAGGTGATGTAATGTAAACTAGTAAACTAGCCCAAAAAATTAAGTTTAATGTACTCAAGAAAATTCTTGTGTGTTCGCTAGGAGGGTAGAGTGGAAAAACAGGTAGAGGTCATGTGATTTAAATTATCCGAGGAGATTGATATTCCATATCTTTGAAAGAAAGATAAAATTGGAGTGTCTTTTTAGGTTTTTCATCTTTGTTAAACTCTCCAAAAGCATTGAAGATATGACAACTATAGAGTATTTGGATTTATATTGCATAGCATTTTAGAGTTAGAACTAACATTGCAATTGTCACATGCTTGTTTTTGACTTGTACTTGTTCATAATCTATATTGTGGCTAGTCACAATGAATGGTGGCCTCATAGAACGTTGAGGATTTATAGATAATGAAAGAGGGAATTTTTCAATGTGTTTTGATGGCTAAAATTTTGGAGAAAACGCGTCTCATGGGCCCATGCACAAACCTTCCAAGACATGTCTTCCTTGACTCAAAAGAAAAAAAGAGTTTACTAGAAATTTGTGATTGAATGGGTAAAATTTACCCCTTTGAAGTTAAAAGGGTATCTTATATATCGCAGAATAAAGTTTATGATGGTTTTCAAAGTTTAGTTTACTATAAGAGGTGGATGAGGAGTGTCTAAGAATAAATACATAGGGGCTTTCAGCTTAGAATTCATGGCAGTAGCATCATCATCATAGCCATGTTTTAATGAACTATGGTAAGTTACTTGAGATTTATTTTATTATTTACCTCTATGAAAAGCTAGATCTTTGTTTATTTACAATTTCTTCAAATCATCTTCAATCCTTTTTTCCTTCTAAATTTTTTTCTTTTTTTTTTTGTGTTTCTTTGGTTGTCTTTCTTGGAATAGTGATGTGGCAAGCTTTTCTTTATAGACTTACTATTCCCAAACATCTAACACATCATTAGTTTATCTAAAATAGAAACAACTCAAAGTCTTCCTCTAATATATGAATTGTCCTTTTTATTTTTTCTTATAGCATTCAACATCTATGAAAGCATTTACATTTCTACCACATTCATTTGTTGGGGGGTGTCAAACCCTGAAAAGAAGTTCTATTAATATTAACAGTGTATCAGTTATAGTAACCTAGACAAGTCATGGTTAAGGGGAAGGGGGAAGCTGAGAGCACTATGCATGAAACTCGAGACGAGCCCTATAAATAAACAAGTATTAAGGGAGGAAACCTGAATTGGGGCACCACCAAATGTCCACCCAAGCTGACTCATTACAAGATAGAAGGACATAGAATTAGATAAGGGAAAAAACTCTCAATTAAGGATAGAGAGAGTTCCAATGGTGACTTCTCACAACAGAAATGGAAAGCTTCCTTGCAGAGATTACTAGTGCTGAGTGTTACTGGAATGCTCAAGTCTTTCCCACAGCTGTAAGAGATGAACCAACTGATGCCTATCCAGGTTGAACTCGGATGCTTGAGATGTGAGTTGGAAATGAATGAGGTGAAAGATTTGCAGCTTCTCCAACCTGGTGAGAAAACATTTATTAGAATAATCATTCCTTTGAAATATAACATTGCATCTTCCAAATATAATATAAAATAGTAGGCCTAATAACTTTCCATAGAAACTTGAGATTAGTAGAAGTAATGTTTAAAAAGCTGAATATGACATCCTCTTGAGATAGCTTGTATGAAGGAAAAACTATGGAAGCCCACTTCCACACATGCTACGCAAAGGGGCAATGCCAAAACACATGGACAAAGTCATCTTATCCACCACAGAGAGGGAAATTGGAATTGGGAATTCCTATATATTCTAATCGTTTACCAATAGGTAGACCATGGTGGATGAGACACCAGAGGAATTGCTTAATTTTGGGGAGGGTCGGAAGGTTCTAAATATTTTGGAAGAGAGGGATCCAAAATGATAGAGACTCGTGTTTGTGCCAATGCTTATTGCAGCATTGAATGATCTCGGATGGGTTGTGCATAAGATGAAAGGGGATAGATGGCCGATAGGGTAAGAGTTTAACCCCATTAAGCCATTGAAGGCTTTGAAAAGGGCTTTGCACTGTAACATCAATGTGCTAATGACCGTGGAGAAAGGAGTAGATCTGGACTAGGCAATGGTTCATCACAGCCGACTCCCCATACAAAGTGCTAAAATCGACCCCCAAAATCCAATGGCTAGCTAGCCTAAGACAATTCAAGGAGATGACACCTTTTCAAAACCACAAGGTAGCCACCTTAGCCTTTGTGATCGCAAGGGGAGCAGGCGATAGAGGTAACCAAAATGGACACAATCTAGAGAGGATAGTAGGGTGGATCTTAACATTATTCCAGTCAATGTAACTGTGCAAAATATGCTAGGCCCTTCAAATGCTTTTGTAAACATGAGAACCTGGAAGAATGATGGTGAGGGGGGAAAAGATCTAGTTGACAAAATGGATGACTTTCCAGAAGGGCTTGTTTTTAGGACATGCTCGATGAAGCCTTAATTAGAGGAGGGTCCCAATGATGTCTAAGGCATCTAAATGCTAAACCAACCACTTAGCAACCAGATTAATTCCCTGCTTATAGAAATTCAAAAGACCTAAGCCACCTTTATTCTTGGGGAGAGTAACAATATTCCAAGCGACTCGATGAAATCCCTTCTGAGAATCCTTGGAGGACCACATAAAGTCACGAAATAACTGTTCAAGCTTCTGGTAGGTAGCTTGGGAGGGGATCCAAATGAAGAGTAATACACATGGGTGGACGCATATATGGACTTACAAATAAGGTATTTACCTGCAAGTGTGAGGGGTTTCATCTTCCATTTATCAAGTTTTTTTTGAATCCAAAAAATAACCTGCTCCTAAAGGATAGAGGTTGAACCTCTAAAATGGAAAGGGATCCCCAGAATCTTAATGATGTCTTGATCCTAAAGCTACTTCCAATTATAGCTAGTCACATGGTTGTAATTGCCCAAAAAGCTATAAACAGAGGATTTATTCCAATTTATAGTGGAACCTGAGAGTGTACAATATTTCTCCACCCTTGATAAGAGGCGGTGCAAATTGGTGGCTGTGTTTTAAACTAGAAATAAAGAGTCATCGGCGAAGTGCATATTGAGGAGTTGTTATTGAGAGGAAGATAGGCAAACCCCAGTGAGAACTTTCATTTGTATGTCCACATTAATTTGATGTCAAAGAAAGTCTGTGGCAATGATAAAGAGATAGGGGGCAAGGGGATAGCCTTGTCGCACTAACTTATGTATTGGAAAGGGAGAGGTAATGTCAAAGGTAGTGGCTATTCTTGCTATAGCATCTGAGAATAAGCATTTCACCATATGCAGGAACTTAGGTCCAAAACCAAGTTTGGTCATGGTCTGCAAGATAAAATCCCATTTTATGTTGTCATAAGCCTTGGCATAATCAAGTTTTACTAGGAGAATATATTGTCCATCATCCTCGGCCCACCTAAGACCTTCCCATGCTGCAACCACATTGTCTAAAATATATCTACTAGGAACAAATCTTGTTTGTTGAGTAGATATGATCTGGCCAAGAATTTTTTTCAGTCGTAAGGCAAGGCACTTAGCCCAAATTTTATACACTACATTGAGGAGAGTTATGGGACACCAATTGGAGATATCGGCAAGATCCCCAAACTTGGGGAGGAGACGAATTACCCCTTGATTTAGATTGGGCCCAAGGGAACCAATTAAGATAGCCTCATTAATGACCTGCAGAAGATCATTTCCCACAAAATCCCAATGATTTTGAAAAAAATTCGATGGGGAAACCATCATAACCAGGAGCCTTAACCCAACTTAACTTAGAACAGGCCACCTGTAGCTCCACCAGAGTGATATCAGTGTCAAGACTTTGTAGCATAGTGGAGTTGATAAGGTGAGAATAATTAAGGGTGGAAGCCTTGAACGAAGAGATGTCCATTGGGGTTGCTGCAAAAAGGGTTTCATAGTGATTCTTGAGAAAAGAGAGGATACTATTGTGGTCAGTAATTGTGGTACCATTGCTATAGATTTTGTCTATAGAGTGCGAAGGGGAAGCAGAATTGAGATACTTGAAAAATTCTTTACAGTGTTCATCTTGAATATTTAATCAAGTGAGCCGACTTTTAGTTAGGGCACTTTGTGCTCAGTACACATCCCAATGTTGAAAGGCTAATTTTGCTCTAGCCAGCTCCTCATGAACTAGAGTATTGAAGGGGTCTTGAGCTAGTCTATTAGTGAGATGTTCAATAGTAAGGTGAATTTTGTTGTATTCTTGTATGGCCCAAGTAGCCACTGCCTTACCATACGAACGAGCAAAGTTCCGCATTCGACATGAAGCCTGATGCGACCAATTAATCCAACCCACCTAAGTTAGGGGCCTAAGTTCGGCATTTCAAAGGTTGGATAGAAGAAGTTGGGCTGTAGGAGAAGAAAAACAATTGTTGTGTAGTTGGAAAAGATGAAATTTTCTTCAGTGAGGACTGCCATGAATCTTGATGGAGATGAAGATAGGAAGATGGTCGGATAAGGTGGAATGATGATGAACTGTAGTAGTGGAGAAGGCTTGCTAGAAGGAAAGGGTGGAGAAATAGAACCTATCTAACCTACTACAGATGTGAGCCTGCCCAAGACAGAGATTGCTCCAGGTAAGTCTATGGAGGGGGATGCCCGCGGAGGTGTTCGCCCCATCAGAAAGGTAAAACCTTTTCTTGAAGGCGGACCAACTTTGATACTCAAGATTGGGCAGTTGAAAAAACACCCCTCTGAGCTTATCTTGAGGGAATTCAACCATATTAAAATCTCCTCCGAAGATCCAAGGCACTGGGGGAAGAGAATTTGCAAGTTCTTGCCAAAGGAGAGCTCATTCTACGGAGTCGTTTGGGGCATAAATTGAGCAAATACCAAATGGGCCATGCGAGGAAGAGAAGGTGGCCTAGGAAACTCTATGCCTAGAATTGGAACCACTTTGAAGGATTTTAGTTTTCCAGTAGGGTGAAAGGAGAATGGCTGCACCTCCTTTCTCGGTCGCATGGGACTTTGCTAGGATTGAAGAGTGAGGAAGAAACCAATGGGCGGAAAAGGATAAAAGGTTGGCTAAAACCTTAATTTCTTGAAGGAGAATGAAATTAAAGGCTATATTAAGATTAGAAATAAAGTTGTCTGCTCGCTTCCATTCAAGCCTACCAGTAAGGCCTCGAACATTCCATAAAAGGAGGTTCATGGAGAAACAAGGGGCAGTTTGGGTGAGAGGTCAACGGAAGGTTTGAAAGTCAAAGAATCCACTTCCATTGTTCCTAACAGGAGGGCAAAGAAGTTGTTGGTGGAGATAGGGGCCATGGAAGTGTTCAGTGGAGAGGAGCTTGAGGGAGGAGTAGAATTGAAGGAAGCTTTGACTCGTTTCCTTCCACTGCTTGCCATGAACTCATCCACCAAGATCGAGTTTGTGATTGTCTTATAGGGGATGACATGGGTGGAGGTGTGAGTACCTGATTGTTATTTTTGTGGCTTAGATGATCGAGACTGAGAGGAGGATTGTGGAGCTGTTGGAGAAGGAGAGTCGAATTTAAAGGATACCGAGGGTTGGCATAATGGTGTGACTAAGGAATGGGTTTTCTGAGATGCTACAGGTTGTTTTTTCTTGGCTACGATGGGGCACTTCGATATATGATGCTCAACCCTATGACAATAGCTACACGAGTTGGAATGTAAAAATAGTTCACTTTTTAGGTGAAAAGTTTTCCCTCAGCGGCAAGGGTTAATGAGATCTTTCGAAGAGCAAGGTCCAGTTCAATACAATAATAGTGAATTTGAGTTTCATTAATCACCGTACAATGCTCTGAAATAATAGGACCCAAGGTGCTCATAATGTCCCTCTCCACAGATGAGAAAATAAGTGGAAGATTAGACAATTCCACGTAAGGGAATTATATTAAAAGCCAGGTCGTTAACATTAAAGTCAAATTTCTAGGCACGTGCTATTAAAGTTGCATTCCTTGTTGGAAAAATTTTTAAAGAGAGAGCCTTTTTACCAAAATAAAATTTTATATGTAATATCGAGCATGAGAAACCTAAATGCCCTGTGGCTAAAGGAGGTTTTGAACTTCAATGTTTATGCTTGGGGACCTTGGTAAGAAGCCCACAATTTGAAAAAAAATAAAGCAAGTTGCAAAATCTTTAGAAACTAAATATCAGTAGGTAAAAGGTAAAAGGAAATCAATTGGAGGTGAGGTAGAAGAACTTCCTGAAGAAGAGTAGAACCTGATTAATCCACCATTGTGACACGCCTACCCACCAAACAAACCCAGCCTCTTCATAGTGGCAACACAAAAACACCCAACCACAACCCCAAATTGATTTTCTGGATCTTAGGCTTGGAACAGGTCTGTCCCTGCTCCTGTCCCTGGTCCTGCAGATTCCGGAAATGTAATTTTAAATCATGGGGTTTTTGCAGATCACAGGTTTATTTTTACAGATCGAGCTCAAGTTCAGCGTTCTGATTGATTTTGATTGACACCATGGCGCACGGGGTTTTAATCTTTCGCAAGGATTCTCGGATCGTAGGCGCAGTTGTGGGCGCACATCTGCACCTTCCTCAGGTCATGGCCGCGGATCTGCAGCTTCCTCAGGACGTGGTCGCAGATCTGCCGATAGTCATGGTTCAACAGGCAGTCACGGTTTTGCAAGCCGCTGCGGCTCTGCAGATCTGGGCCCTCTTTCAGAGCCTGTAGCAGGGTACAGCATATCCCAGGGCGTGGCAGTTTTGGGCAATGCGGAACCGGTAGGAAGGACGGCGCAACAACAGTCAGCGTGCTCCACGCAACAGCAGACCACGGGGACCACCCAACCGTGGCCAATGTGGCCCCAATATGCGGAAAAACGCCGATCGCCAAAATTAAGATAGAAGTATGATTATTGTTGAAAAATCTTTTATCATTGAACTATAATTTTTACTTTACTACTATTTATGTTGTTATTGAAATTGCATTCCCTGTATTCTTGTTTGGTTTCTATTAATTTTTAGTCCTAACTTTTTAACTTCCACAAGTTAAAATGATGATAGACCATGATAATGATGATATGAGATTTATCACAATTACTCATATAAAATCTTCAAAATTAGATTTTGTGTGCTATAATGATATAATGAAAATTTAATGAGCTTGCTTCAAATTAAATTAACCCATGTATTTGAATAAGTGTAAATCTCTTTTTTAAAATTATAAAACTAAAAATGAAAAGAAAGCATAAAACCAAAATCTAATGAGCTCTACATGTGCATCTCACAAACTTTTGATTCAAAATAACTGGATTCATTCATTTTAAAGATTTTAATGCATTCAAGAAAATTTTTGTATTCCATCTACTAAAGTCATGGGATGGTTCAACTGGAAAGCACATAAAAGTGATGTGATGTCAACCACCCCAAGGAAAAAATTCTTGTGTGTCCTCTACATGGCCGGAGAAACAAATTCTTGTGTGTCCTCTACATGGACGGAGAAGGGATAATAGACACAGATTGGCAAGTCGTCAACCTTTAGTTTCCCTTGAACAATTTCAGATACAAGTCCATAACCATGAAGTATTCACATTTATATTTTACCAGTAAGGTAGGAACAATCGCACCATATTAACGATGATTATAATGCTGCACCTGTCACCTACTTTTTGAGGTTTACTTTTCTATTATCTATCACAATTGTGGAGAAAACGCTTAACGCATCTGTTAGGGGCAAATTTCGGAAAAGTCTGTTCTAGCGGACAAAAACGATGGGTTCTAACAAAAATGCATTCACTTTGAATGTGAAAATTATGGAGAAAATGCATAACGCGTCGGTAACCGCATGGGCAAAATTTTCAAGAAGTTTCTTCCCATAGGACAAAAACGACAGGTACTAAACTTGGAAATCGCTCACTTTGAATGCAAGAAATTTTCAAGAAGTTTCTTCAAAAGGACAGAAATGACAGGTTCTTGGAAAACACGTTCACTTTGAATGCGAAAATTGGGGAGAAAATGTGTAACGTGTCTTCTGAACCCGTGCACAAAATATCCGAGAAGTTTAGTCTAGAGTACCACAAAAACGCATTCACTTTGAATGTCAAAATTATGGAGAAAATGCGTAATGCATCTGCTATGCCCATGCACAAAATTTTGCAGAAGTTTCTTCAGAGGACAAAAACGACAGGTTCTAAATTTAGAAAATGTATTCACTTTGAATGCTAAAATTGGGGAGAAAACGTGTAAGGCATTTTTTGGGCTCATGCACAAAATTTCCCAGAAGTTTGTTCTAGAGGACAAAAACTACTGGTTTTAAAATAGGAAAATGCATTCACTTTGAACGTCACATTTTTGAGAAGTTTCTTCGAGAGAAAGAAAACAACAGGTTCTAAACTTGGAAAACACATTCACTTTGAATGCCAAAATTGGGGAAAAACAGGTAACGCGTTGAGCCATGCACAAAATTTCCAAGTTTCTTTCAAAGACTTGGTATAAAAGGACCAAAAACAGTAGAGGGTAAAGGATGGTTTTTTATAGAGATCTTAGATATTGACCTAAGCATGCTGTTGAGAACAAGCTCAAATTCACAGCCACAATGCAATGAAGCTACAAAATTTTCACAAGAACAAAGTAGTTGCTGCAATGTTGTGGCTTTTTTGGATCTATTCTATTTTCCACTTCAGGTTTACCTATAGTTACAGTGTTAAACCTGTTCGGCCTTATCCTGAGCCTTCTCCCCAAAGTTGTTGATATCCTGAGTTTTGTGACTGGTATCATCCTGCTTTGGTATGCCATAGCTGTTAGATCTAATCCGTTGTAAATGTGGTACGTTGTAATGTTCTAAATCTAGTACGCTGTAATGGGCATCTCCCTGTTACCATACTCGCAGAATTTCCGGGAATATTTGCAGAGTCTAAAGCTTGTCAGGCTGATCGACTCAAGAGGCGGGTTGGAAATCTATATATTTTCAAGGGTAACAACTTAAATTTCAATGAATTATTTTCACCGTTCCACGAGATCCTAAGTAAGTCACCGAGTCCAAGTGTATGTTGAGGAAAACGAATCACTCGGTGAGAGCCCGAGTCTCGTAACACTGGCCGGCATTTCATATATAAGAAAGTTTATGATAGTCTCGTAAATGTTGCTGGCTTTTTGACCATTGTTTAACTTAATGGAAACATTGGTTTAATTTCTTAGAAAATAATAAACCTTGCAAGATCTTTAAAAATAATTAAAAATGAAAATATAAATTTATCTTTAAGGTAAAAGTATATTTGCTATAAATTTTGAAAATAACTAAGGTAACAATTTTAAGATTGCATCTATATTTATTGTGCCCAAATGTAAGATACTGCATAAAAATGTATTATTAATCTTTAATACTATTTGGATTGTACATACATTTTCATTTTTCAAGACATTTACCTATTTCAACTCTAGGATGATCAAATAATTATGTATTGGAAATGATAAGGAATAGCAATATATAAATAGTTTGGCTTTGAACTAAGGTCTCTTGTGATACCATTTAAATATAAATGTGTTTTTGTTTCCTTTTTATAGTTTTCCAAAATTTTTAAAACAATGATGATTCTATTGATTTACTAAGTTGTTTGTGATAAGAATAAAGAATGTACTCTTGAATATTCCGTTTATTTGATTTTAGATAACCTAACCTAGAGGAATGATGTCTTAGATGGTTAAGGAATATACACAAAAGATTAAATAATGAACCTATAAAAAAGCTTACTACATCACTATTCCAAGAAAGACACCAAAAGAAATACAAAAAAGACATAGAAAATAACAAGTGAAAATGATTTGAAAAAATTGCAAGTAAATAAAGATATAGCTACTTGCACAGGCAAATGACAAAAGAGATCTTATGTAATTCACTCTATTTTATTAGGATAAGGCTATGATGATGATGTTGTTGTTGATGTCAACATTGCCCATATAGAAAACAAAGAAGGATGTAATTCAGAGATAAGACCTATGAAATAAAAACATAAAGAAAATAGAAAAGATATAACCTAAAGATCTTTGTTTTATTCAGGAATATTGTTACCATTGAGGTAATAGGATCATTCAAAAGATCCTCGTAGTAAGTTTATTAGCAATATTCTATTATTATTATTATTATTTGAAACACTTTTTTTTTTTTAATGAAAGGAGACAGAAAGCTTTCAGACTACTTGCATTGTTGCTCACCATGAAACCATTTGTTACATTGAAAATTAGTAATTTATATAACAATCTTCACACTAAGGAGCCTGGTTTCATTGAAAAAAAAAAGCAATAATTCTGTAAACCGTGCATGCAATAATTTTCACATTTTTTTTATTTTTTATAACCTTATTTTTTTTATTTTTTATACCATAATTTTCACATTTTTATTTTATTTTATTTTGATGTTGCAGACGCACAATAATTTTTTCACATTTTTATAAAAATTCAGCACAACATTACTGTACTTGACGCAGGCTCTAATAATTTTCTAGCATTTTCTTTTTTATTTTAAATCTATTAACAGCCATTTGAATGCCCAAGCGCTCACCACTATTACGTCCTATTGTTTTACTTAAGCAAATGTTTTGCTGTTGCGCTTAAAATTTATCAAATTGTCTCCTAGGGGAACTCATAGATATTAGCATACTCATAAATTTGAGGATTATTCTTCAATTTCCAATCAGGAAAGGAAAGAAGAACCCATCCACAAATATTTGTTAAAATTACCCATCAATCATCAATATTGTAATCTTAGTTTATTGGGTTTGAAGATGGTAATAAAAGGCCATAGGAAATTAAGAAGTCCAAACTCTTAAAACAATTTGTGTGGCAGTAACCGTTGGGAGGTGGGAAACGTGGGCGTCAAATTTCTATTTTATCAGTGCATCAAATTGTCACAATGGTAGTATCCGATAGGCCAAACCGTGGCTGCAGTTACGTGGGTGGTGGCCATTCATAGTGATGGTTGCGGTCATTAGTGGTGCACGTTATAGGCAAAACGTGGTGGGAGTTACGTAAGACGAGGTCGCAGACGTTTCGAAAGTTTTGGACTGTGGCAGGCAGGCATGTAGAATGTGGGTGGTGCTGGGCGTTTTGGACATTTCGCATTGGCAAAGCAGGCATTACACAAAACGTGTGTTGCAGTGGCCGTTACAAGACAATAACGGTGATGGCAGTTACAATAGAACGTGGCGCCATTATGGATGGCTGCAAAGCGGGCACAGCGAGGAAACCCATAGGCAGCGGTTTTCTTATCTCTTACTGGGCAAACCAGCAGCGTGTCAGCTGCAACGGGGAGATCAGTCTCTTGGTGCAGTGGTAGTAGCAGCAGGGAGGCCTTCTCTCTTTCCCTAACGAGGCAGACGCAGCTCAAAGGAGGTGACCATCTCTTTCTGCTCTTTGATCTGGAAACCGGGGCAAGCACGGCGGTAGAGAGCAAGTGGCTGTGCATGGGCTGGAACAAAGAGGTAGTGGTTTCCTTCCTTTTCTTGTTTTCTATTTTTTTCTCTTTTTCTTGCAGACACTAGGCACACATGACCAGACACGTGCAGCACCACGGCAAGTGCACAACCGTGGTTTTCTTTCTCTTTGCTTGCCCTAGCAAACAGCCTTCTCTCCTCCCTTGGTTACTGGCAACAGTGCAAGCACATAGTGACAACGTTACCACTGCAGGCACGGGTGTTGGCAGTAGCAACTATCAAAGACCTGCGGCAAGTGATCTCTCAACTTGATGCATCTTTCTCTCTCCACTGCGGCCGAATGTGGACATGTCAATAACGGCATCTCAGCAGCGGCTCTGTTATTGGCACAGCAATGTTGTGATGACTGCAATACGGTTCTCTTTTTCTTTGGCATCTCTCTCTTTTCGACAACAACCAATGGAGTCTTCCTGCCCAGCAATGGACACTATCAACAGCAGGGAAAATTTTTTTCTTTTAATTAGACAATTATTTAATTTAAACTCCTGTTTTTGTTTTTCAGTTTGGTTTACATTTTCAAAAGGCCAGATTGCCCTTTTAGCTGAGACTATTGGCAGGTTTCTATACCTATAAGAAAGGTGCCTAGGAAATAGTTTCCTTTTCGGTGTTGGTGTGACTAAAATTTATGAATCAAAACCTTTTTGGCACTAGAAAGAGAGCCATTTTTTCACGTTTATTATCTCATTTTTTGAAATATTTATTTTCTATCCTTTTTTTTCCCAAAAATTTCATTTTCCTTATGTTAAACTTGTTTTATTTAAAATTTATTTAGAATCTCTTTTTAAAATTTTTTGAGCCTTTTATTTTCTATTCTCAAAGTTTGTTTCTTGAAAATTTTTGGGTCTCATCACCCATTTTTCTTTAATTTTTTTTTAAAAAATATTTTTTGTTCAATCTCATTTTCGAATTTGTGTTTTGGCAGTCCTTACCTTAGTCTTGACATAGGTAAGGTAATTTTATTTAATTATACAATTTTAAGTTTATTTTTATAAAATTTTGCATTTTATTATTTGCCTTTTAATTTTATAAGTATTGTAATTTTCTACTTTTATTTTTCTTTTCAAAAAAAATGTCTTTTTTTTTAAAAAAAATATAGCATATTTTAGTGTTTTTAAACAATAAATTTATTATTTTAATATTTTCTTTTCTTTTACACAATTTTATAATTTTATTCTAATAATTATATTTTATAGTTTTGTTTTATAAGTGAACTCCCCTCTAATTCTAACCGACTAATCACAAGAAAACAACAAGCCTTACATTTTCCAAATTTTATTCTTAGGAAAACGAGGACTAAGATGGCAACCAATCAACCCTTAGCTCCCTTGGTTAGCAACCCCTTCAACTTCACTAATTATCATGATAAATTTGTTCTACAACCCCACATGCCCTTTTAGTGATGCCTGACAACATATACAATGTTTTAAAACCTTACTAGGCATCCACAACATTGTCCAAAATGATGTGGCATGTAGGATGTTTGTAACAACATTCAGAACCAAAGCAACCCAATGGTTTTTAATGCTTCCCAATGCCTCCATTAACTCATGGCATGAGTTCAAAAATAAGTTTTTGATTCAATTTGACAAATTCACTAGCCCTGTCATAGCATCAACTTCACAAGCTTAAAAACGCTACTTGGGGAAAACGTCTAGGATTACAAGCTAAGATTCTTTCACTAGCTAGCCTATGTGCCAAGTGAGATGTATCCACAACCCAATGATATCCTCAACTTTTACCTTTCTACCATTGACCCATTCTTTGCCTATGTGATGAAGTGTCATTAGTCGATGCATTGACTAGACTGCGTATATGGGGCTGCATCGATGCAGCCCAATCAACGCAGCCTTCCATGCATCGACGTGGCCTCGTTTACGTGAAGCCTATTTCGGCCTATAAATAAGAGGGCCTTATGCCTTATTTAGATACCTTTTTGTTAGTTGTAGCGAAGCTCTTGCAGTTTGTTCTCACAGGAGATAGAATATTTTCCAAGTGCCCATAGTAGGTGTAAGAAAAGTGACCGGCTCTTTATTCGAGCGTTGATGTATATGAGCCCATTGGTGTGATGGTAGTAAAGATGAACTCTTCAAGCATTCCTTACAACATTTGGACTTAGCCATTAAATGCATTCAGTAGTTTAATATGTTTATGCTTTGATAATTACTTAAGTTTCTATTATTGTTATTTTAATCATTATCGCTCCTTTATAGTTCATAAAGGCCATAAGTACAACCATCTCGAACATAAACCCAACACTTGGTAACCCAGTGACGCTTAACATCTAGTAACCCAGTAGTGTTTAGGGGATGCTCAGAACGTGCCTGGAAGATGAGATTAGATACTTATGCTAGGAATAGTTAGAATACAAATTAGGATAATCATAGATTAGATAATAGTTTATTCCTTACTTTCCATGCTTTAATTAGATGCCAAAAGATAAAGTAAAAAACTATAAAAATCATTAGCCTTAATCTCACTTAACCATCGCAAACAAAACATCACAAGTGAGATTAGGAAGACAACAACAGTTCTAACCCAAGGCTTTGCTGGTTATGGTCTGGTGTATGTTAAGTGCTTACAGTCTACGGAATTCGACCGAGTCACGTGTGAACACCCGTGATTCGTATGGTTGGGCATAGGGGTACCTAGCAGCTCATCACTATGCCATCAAATCGAACCCTAACATAATAGAAATACAGGGAGCAATGGCTAAAGTCATGGAGCTAGAACAAATTACCCTTATGAATAGCATTTAAACCCAATTTGGGATGATGAATATTAGTAATCCTATGCAACATACTCCTCTACCTCTACCAACTTTCCCAATGGCCAATACTATGTTTCAAACTCCCCTTCCCCTTCAAATGACTCAACTTACAAATAGCTACATTTAAGGTCCCGCATCTTCTCCATTCCTACCATCTAACATTGGTTTGAATGAGGATCAGTTGAAGGCCTTAATTCAATGCATCATAAACCCAAATAAGGTATCTAATCCTGTTGAACCCATGACCGAAGCTCAAGATCAAATGACCCAAATATTAACTTCACCTTAAAAAATTTTCAACGAAGTAGTTGAATTAAAGAGAAACAACAACAAGGGTCCTATACAACCAGAAAAGCCTAGTTCATTAGTCAATGACAATTATTATAGCCTCCATAACACTAGGCAACATTATGAGAAGACTTGTTCCCAATTTTTAGCATTATATAGTGACAACACCTAAGGTCAACAAAATGGAAAACCTCCTAGTATGATTCTTAATGTACCTCATGAAATAGAAAACAAAGAAGTTTTCTCATTGGAGCAAGTTATGGTAAGTGACCCCAACACATATAACACTTGCTACTATAAACTTAGTGATGTGTGGCGAGGTACCCCTACACTCAACCATACGAATATGAGCGTTATACACGCGATCCAGTCAAACTCCGCATATGGACTAGTTGTGGCATCTAGACAGTTAGCCTTAGGTTGCAATTTGTTGTCTTCCCACCTAGACTAGTATTAGCTTTATCATGTATGGTTTAGTTCAGAGTGAGGTGTATGATGTGATTTCTAATCTAATACTACTCTTGAAGGCAATGGAAGGTAATATCAACTACGCTAAGAGGGAAACGGTGAGAAGGAATCTAGCTAGCCTAAGTGCAATGAGCATCTGTTCCTTGATTATCCATACACACCTTGGACTTCGTGCATGACTACCACTGGGATTGCCAAGTGTAGATCCTAGGTATGCTACTGGGTTACCAAGTAGTCACACTTAAGTGCTCATAATCAAGTCATACTCATTCTACATTTAACATGAGTTTAAGGGTGAGAGAGATTAACTAGGAAAGTAGTAAATAACAATTAATTAAATGATTAAACTAAGTGAATGTTGCAATGATGAAGTAATCTCAATCTTTATTATCGATCATGTGTGTGTCCAAGTATGTCACACTCGAATAAAGGGTTCCGTACAATTACAATCACCACACTGCGGGCATACACTAGGAGGAAAAGGGTTGAGAGGAAAAACAAGAACTAAAATCAAACTTAACTCTAAATTGACTAAGTTTCTAATTACCTTATACTTCATCTATCTACCTCTTATTTATAGATGAGGAGATAGGCCGCGATATCACGATTGGGCTACAATATCGCGTACGCGATATTGCAGTTGCCCAAAATGCGACTCATCATACCCCCACGACTGAATGAAAACTCATCCTCGAGTTATAGTGATTACACAGTGGATAGGTATGGGATTATTAGATGGTAAAAATGGGATAATGCTATAGTGTGAAATGAAAACAAAACTAAGACACAACACAAAGAATGTTCTACAACTACAAAATTTGTGGAACTCATGTAGTTCCTAGTGGCGGTGGCTCCTCCATTGGTGCTTTCCCTTTGTCTTGTGCTCCAGGTTTTGAGGTTTGATGGCATTGAAGTATGGCTTGGAGTTTCTCCTCTTCAGTCTAAGGGTCTTGTGCCATCCATGCTAATATTTCGATGTTTGATGGAGTCAGCACTTCCCATGAATAGGGTAGTTGCAGAAACATTTGATTGGCCTTGACATACCAAGCCGCAAATACCCATCATTCCTCTTCATAGGCTTTGACTTTATCTTTGTATTCTTGAAAATCTACAAGCCATTGAGCCAAATCTACTACGACACCTTTTTGGCCTTGGTAGCTTACCTTCACCACCTCAAGTTCAGAATTTGCGATCTCTAATTTTTCCAATAACTTCTTGCATTTTGTAAATTCTACTTCGTATTTGACATTAGGTGGTAGCTACCTGGTACTCGAGCTCTATTCTTGGGCACCCTACTATTAACATGGCAAGGTTGACATACCACAGGTTTTCCAACTCTATGTATTCTATTAGATCCTGAATCTGCAAGTCCCGATTCTTAACTTCCGCTTGGTGGGCAAAGGCATATGTGCCCAATATGGCTCACCAGTCAATGTGTTGAGCACCGATAGCATTGATGTGGGCCTTGGCCATATGGATCTCCTTCTCAAGGATCTATTTGTACATTCCCACCTGATCTTGGAAGTGCTCCTTTAGCTTTTCATGTCGTTTAGCCTCATTTTGCCACTCATTTATCTCAATAGCTATCTTTTGATGGATTACATGTACCTCCTCCATCGAGAGGGTTTGGTTTCCCCTGGCTATACAACTTATGTCTTGGTTGACCCAAATGAATTGTTCTCGCAACTGATGGAAGTGTTCTTCGAGAACATTCTTTTGCTTTTCCATAGAGGTCAACCAAAGGTTGTCGGCAACAAACTATTTATTTTCCTCCTGTAAGGCATTGAGTGCTTTGAGATGCACATGAGTTTGCACCTATGCTGCAGAGGCATCCCAAACAACCTTCTCTTTTTCTTCAGCCACCTTTTTATTCTTCATTAATAGCTTGGTTAGTTGCTCAGTTCTAAAATTATCTAGATAGTCTATGGGAAAAAATTGCAAAGGGTCTTACTATTCTACTTGTAGGGCCATGAGCTGCTCTTGTAATTTCTGCACCTATGCTTCAGTATGCTTGGCCCTCACTTCTGTTAAGACCAACTTCCCCTTCGTGGAAATGAGGTTTGACTAAATTGCCGTAACATCCTGAGAATGTCAAACAGGGACGTCATTACTTGTCCTATTTGGAGCAATCGATCAAACGCATCCTCATATTTCATAGGATTCATTGAGGTTCCGACCAGAGTTTGAGCATCCTATGCTCCTGTGAGATATGCTGGTGGCACAACAAGTACATTGAACAATTCTTTAATGTGGTCTACGATCACTTTTGCAGCTCCCGCAGCATCCTGGTGTTACATGACCACCATAGTGGCCCCTTCACCAGTATCTAATTGCACTTGGAAAGATGCCACGTTTCCTAAGATCTGTTGTGACCAAGTACTTTTCCCTCCTCCTGTATGAATAGACACTTCACCCCTTGTGCGATCTAAAGAAACCATGGGTTGTATGCCATTATCAATGACATGGAAGAGAATTGTGTCATCATGACTTCCCCAACTGACCATCTCAGTGATGGTCTTGAGATGGCTCATCGACAGTCTGTAGTCTTGCGACGAAGGTGTTTGATCTTGGTCCATGCTAGGCCCTACTTTCTGTTGTTGGCTGGGTCCTGTACTTGGAGGTTGGCTGGCTCCTACAAGTTGAGTTGCAGTTGGTCCAGCCTTCTGTTCTTCTTCTTCTTCTAGTCCTAGCGTCTCACTAGTAATTTTCCTTGCAGCTGGTGGCTTTAACAGTTCAGCATATGAAGCATTTTGGGCTTTTCGGAGGACATCATTAGTGTACCCCTAGATACCAGCACGTCGGCAAAGCTTCCTAATAAGACAAGGGAAGGGCAACATCATCTTCCTTGTCTTCTGTTCCTCGAACTGCCTTAGGATCTCCGTTAAGTATAGATGGGGCAAGTTAGCATTAATCTTTCCCATCAGAACTACATATCCTCTAGCTGCATATGTTGATATTCTTTTTAAGCCCTTCATGTGGAAGAGGTGATAAGTTTTAATTTTGAAGTAGATCCTCTCCTCCATCTTCAATGCACCAAATTTTTTATCTCTACCATATGCCCTTTCCAACCAATCCTAGTGCACATTGGGGTCTGAACGGATGGATAACTAAGCAACCTTAGGCCTTGTATTAGGAAGGTTTAATACTTCCGAAATGTCCTGTGTAGAGAAATCAACTGACACACCATAGATTTTGACATTGGTACCTTGCTCTCTGTTGTGCCAGAATTGGTACGTCTCCCCTAGGTACTAGGCACTACTTTCAGAGAGGGTAGGCCATAAGGGAGATCCTTTGAGATGATCCCTAACAACCTCAGGAGTGAACTTTGCAAAAGATTCAAATTTTAAGTCCACAATCACTGTAGCAAATGTGGACTTTTCATGGATGGCCTAAACACAATCTTTGGACAACGTGAGATGTTGTCCATGTTCAGGTGCTGCAGTAGCTCCTCCTTCTGCCTGCCCGAACTATATGGTAGGAGGGTCCTCTTGATAAATACTAAATGATTATTCCTCCTGTTCTGTATGTTGTTTGGTAGGATCTTGTCTTGCACCTCTCCTAGGTTGTTTGCTTCCACCTTAAGCAGGACCTTCCTTTTATCCACGTTTCGGGGCCATTTGCAATCACATAGGGCCAAGCATTAGTAAGGTTATTTTTGAAGTTAAGTTATACCTTACTGCTTGCCTTAATTAATGAACTTATTTTATCTTTGTGTGATATTTCCTGAAAGATTGTAATAATGAGTCCGTTTTACTTAGGTGGTTTCCAATTGTAATTTCCTAGTGTACCTAAAGGATTAAATGATTTTTTGGCTCATTTCATTCTTAATTTACAACTAATTACCCTTAATAATGTCCTTTTGGTGATGATAAATTCCAAAAAAGTTAGGCGTTATTCGGTAGGTGTCCCTCCCCCACGACTAAGCTAAACACTCCAGGTTTAAGTAGGTTGAGACGAAATTAAAATCCGAGTACTAGCAAGTGAGATATGGATATGGAAGCAAGGGTCACACAATCACAAGTCATAGAGAAAAAATTTGAAAACTCCCCCACGTGAATGGCAAGAAATGATGCTAAGTGTTGCGGG
>MNCI01014020.1:477758-633448 GCA_015680685.1 Gnetum montanum
ATTATATATTTAAATTTTAATTAAATAAGATGGTGTGGTTTGGGTGGCCCATGTCTACTTCTCTTTTGATTATATAGTTATTTTAGTCAAGTTTAGATCAATATAGTTTACTTTTGAGTTTTCATTTTTTTATGTTTTATGATATTTTCGATTTTGTTGCATCATCTTAAAATTTCTGTGGTTTTGCTATCCTTGCACTTGCATGCAATTAAAGTTTGGGGGCTAAGTGTTGATGTCAACATTGGCCATGCTAGGCACGAGGCCATAATAAATAGTATCAATTTTCAACAATAATCTTCCAGAGAAAAATTAGATTCACTAAAAAAAATCAAATCTTTAGAAACCAAATAAAAAACAAAGGATGTAATTTAGAGAAAGACCTATGAAATAAAAACATAGAAAAAATAGAAAAGATATAACTTAAAGATCTTTGTTTTATTTAGGAATATTGTTACCATTGAGTTAATAGGATCATTTTTATTAGCAATATTCTATTATTATTATTTGAAACGGTTCTTTTAAAAAATGAAAGGATACAGAAAGAAAGCATTCAGACTACTTGCATTGTTGCTCAACTAATGGTACCATTAAAGCATTTGTTACATTGAAACTTACTAATTTATATAACAATCTTCGCACTAAGGAGGCTGGTTTCACCTTTAAAAAGAATGCAATAATTTTGTAAACCATGCGTGCAATAATTTTCACATTTTTTAAAACTTCTTTAACATAATTTTCTTGTAATTTTTTATTATAACATAATTTTCTTGCACATTTTAAAGATTGCAGAGTTATAATTGATGTTGCAGATGCACAATAATTTTCTCACATTTTTTTTATATTTGTGATCTTAAAAGTGCATCATTACTGTACTTAACGTGGGCTCACCACTATTAGAGCCCACGTTAAGTATAGTAGCATTTTCTGTATTATTTTAGATCTATTAATAGCCATTTGAATGCCAAAGCGCTCACCACTATTACGTCCTATTGTTTTGCTTAAGCAAATGTTTTGCTGTTGTGCTTAAAACTTATCAAATTGTCTCTTAGGGAAACTCATAAATATTAGCATACTCATAAATATTAGCATACTCATAAATTTCAGCATTATTCTTCAATTTCCAATCAAGAAAGAAGAACCCGTCCACAAATATTTGTTAAAATTACCCATCAATCATAAATATTGTAATCTCAGTTTATTGGGTTTGAAGAAGGTAAAAAAAGGCCATAGGAAATTAAGTCCAAACTCTTAAAATAATTTGTGGCAGTAATGGGTGGTGGGAAACGTGGGCGTTAGATTTCTCATTTTATCAGTGCGTCAAATTGCCACAATGGTAGTAACCAACAGGCGAGAACGTGGCTACGGTTACATGGATGGTGGCAAGGCAGTAACGGCTGGGTGGTGGCCATTTATGGTAGCGATTGCGATCAATAGTGATTGCACGTTACAGGCAGAACACGTTACAGGCAGAACATGGTGGAAGTTACGTAAGACGAGGTGGTAAGACATTTTGAAAGTTTTGGGGTGTGGCAGACATGTAGAATGTGGGTGGTGCTGGGTGTTTTGGGCGTTTCGCGTTGGCAGTGCAGGCATGACACAAAACGTGTGTTGCGGTGGCCGTTACAAGACAGTAATGGTGATGGCGGTTACAATAGAACATGGCATCATTATGGATGGTTGCAGTGGCTATAAAATGGTGGGAGAGGTAGTTTTCAGGGGCAGGGGTAGCAAGGAAACTCACAGGCAGCAGTTTTCTTCTTCTCAAACCAGCAGTGTGTCAGATACAATGGGGAGATCAGTCTCCTGGTGCAGTGGTAGCAGCAGCAGGAGGGAGGCCTTCTCTTCTCTCTTTCTCTTTCCCGTTAGGGAGGCAAATGCAGCTCAAAGGAGGCGACGGTCTCTTTCTGCTCTTTGATCTGGGAAATCAACTAGCAGCAATTTTTTACCTGGCGTTGGCACATCAGTCCTCTTTGTTCCCAAGCAAGCACAATGGTAGAGAGCATGTGGCTGTGCGTGGGCTGGAAAGAGGAGGCAGCGTTAGTGGTTTTCTTTTTTCTTTGCTTACCCTAGTAGGCAACCTTCTCTCCTCCCTTGGTTGGTCACTGGCAATAATGCATACACATAGCCATGGTGTTACAACTGCAGGCATGGGTGTTGGCAGTAGCGGCTGTCAACGATGTGCGGCAAGTGATCTCCCAACATGGTGTGTTTTTCTCTCTCCATTGTAGCCCAATGTAGACACATCAATAACAACACCTTACCAGTGACCTTGTTATTGGCACAACAATGTTGTGGTGACTACAATAGTCTTCCTACCCAGCAGTGAATACCATTGGTAGTGACAAACCGATAGCATCAGTGGGATTAGAGAAAATTTATAATTTTTAGTTAGACAATTATTTAATTTAAACTCCTAATTGTTCAGTTTGGTTTACCATTTTTAAATCAATAGATGTATACTGATGATACTTTTTAACAATAAATAAAATCTATTTTTTCCTCTTTTTTTAAATTTAGGAGTGTCCTCTTGATACCTACTAAAATTTTAAAAATTCAACCTGTTGAGGGGTTAAGGCAAGAAAAATCTAAGCGTGACTTTTAAAGTAGAAAATTTTGAATGCATAATTGTTGTAGAAGGGTTAAGAGAACAAAGAAGTGGTCTATTAATTTAATTTTAAGGTGAGAAAAGTCGTGTATAGGTAGACAAAACAAAGAAGAGGCTTAGTACTTATTTAATTTTGAAGGAGTAAGAGAAAAAGTTATCAGATCAAAGAAGAGGTTTATTATTTAACATTGAGATGTTAGCCTAGTAGCATGAGTCTTGGCTTGGTAACCCCAAATTACAAGTGCAATTCTACTAGGTAGCATTGAGTTATAAACTTCTATAAACCTTAGGGTGTACCTATGTTCCAATTATTTTAGGTTCCAATATCACCCAATTTTAGATAAAGGTAAGAAAGTCAAAAGAATAAAGAAGCAGGAAAAACAGAGAAGAGGCACTATATAACATGTAGGATTGATTAATATTTTGTAAGTTTTTTCTTTTAATTTTATTAGGATTCTTATATTGTATAAAACACCACTAAACTATCTCTATTTTGACTATCCTATTCAATCCTAGTTCTTGTATGTTTATCAATTTCACCATCTAATTAAAACATTAATCCTAGGCAGTAGAACTAGTTGTAGTGAGTGCTTTTTTAGCTTTGAATTATTACTTCTATTTCACCACTATTTATGCTTTAATTGTGTTGGTTCTAGTATGCACTTTGGTAACTCACATTCCATTCATTCTACTTGCCCAAGATGTAGATTTTAAGATAGACAAAAAAGAGATTTCAATAGGCCTAAATTCAAAGTTATAGAAGGTCATATTTACATATAGAAATAGAACAAATACAAGTGAAAGCATAAAGACAAAGTTCAAAACTTTAAAAAAGGAAATGATTAAGTAAAACCCAAATAACTTTTTTGTAAAATAGGAACTAAAGCCATGTAATTTATGTTTGAATTATTATGATACATAAGACAAGATATAACATTATATTATTTTTACCTTTATTCAAAGATTAATGGGTGGATGTAATTAGAGAATAGCCCCAATCTCTCATGCATCTTGAATTCCCAACCCAGTTTTCCAAAAATAGGCTTGTCCCATCATATTCTATTATGGCTCTATCATGTGGCTATAAATATATGAGCAAATCATGTTTGTAAGTGAAGTAATTCCACCATTTTTCTCATAATCCCATATTCTATTTATCATCTACAATCATATTCTAAATTTTACAATTTATCCCATTACAAGTGCGTCCATCCTCAATTCATCACATTCACTAATTTTCATTAATCAAAGAAGTTGAAAATCATATTTGAGGTTACTTTTATGTAATAAATTTTAACTATTAAATAAATTCAAATAAATTCAAAACTTTGCAAGCTGGTAGATTGTTAAAAGAACTTACTCACTCAATAACTCTTTTGGATTGTAGAGATATTCATCTTGAAAATCAGTAATTTCAATTCTGAACCCTACATAGTTTTATTCTAGACCTTGTTTTAGGCCATATTTGAATTATCAAATAAATTCTAATTAATTTACAATTTTACAGCCTGATAGATTGCAGAATCAGCTTTCCACCAATCCTAAGATCAACCAAAAACTCATCTAGATTGCAAAGATATCAAAATTGCAAAAGTAGAAAAAATCATTTTTTTCAGTTGGGCCACCCACATCATCCAATATATTAGGCTACCAACAATCTACAAAAATAAAAAATATTTTTGAATATTCTTACACCCAAAAAAATTTACACATTGAAATTACATTCCATATATTTTGTTTTATTTCTATTGATTTTTAAGCTTTAGTTATTCTAGATCAATTTTCCACTTTCTATTTTAGAAGCAATGTTTTCTCAAGCTATATTTACCAACATAGTATCATCTACAAATAACATACACCAAGAGATTTAATCTTGTATTCCTTTTATTAATTCATCCATAATAATAACAAATAAGTAGAGGTTAAGTATAGACCTTTAATGTAGATCTATTTTGACTAAACAATTAGATGTGATTCCACAAGTTGTTCTAATTTTAGTAGCAAATCCTTCATACATTTCTTGAATCACTTTAATATATTTATCAAGGATGTTTTTCCTTTGCAAGGACCATCATATAATGTCTCTTGGGACTTTGGCATATGTTTTTTTTGTTTGGAATCAATGAAGATCACTCTTTCTATTAATTCAATGATAAAGAAGGATCCTAAATGTTTTTGGCATTAATTTCAAAGCAAAGGAAGTATAGACTATGATTTTTCTTTTAGAAAATATTGAAACTTTTATAAAGCTTTCTTTTAAAAAATTGATAAAACAAAAAATTCTCATAAAAATGGTAATACATTGTTTATAATTTTTTTGTTTGATGACACAATGCAAGGGATAAAAAAAAAACTAGTATCAAATAAAGCCGCTAATGTAAATAACTTACATGGAGAAATGCTTGAATAGAAAGGACTATTGATATGGAATGTCATTTAGAAGAAGTTAAATTTGGTTGTAAAAGTAGGGTTACAAAAGAAATGACGCATCAATAAAGTAATTATGCTCTTGAAAAAGGAAGAATAAAAATATCTAAATAATTATAGATTAATTTTAATTAGCAATATTTTTGCTAAGTTTTTGGGCAATATTCTAGAATCTATGCTTGGAAGATGGGTTGAAAAAAATCAAATACATGCAATTTCCCTAGCAAAACTTAGGTGAAAACGTTATATCATGGATATCTCATCACTTTAAAATATCTTATTGATAGAGCAAAAGGTCCATGCAAGAAAACTTTCATCTACTTTATAGATTATTCTAAGGCCTATGATTTTGTCATTTAAAGTAAGTTATGGAGATGCTTAGAAAATTTAGAAGTTTCCAACACATTATTATCTTCTATCCAAAAACTTTATAAAGAGGTATATATTTAGATTACAAATAGACAAGAATGAATTTTACTTAATAGTTTTATGATGTTAAAATAGTTTAGCTATATTTTTATGATATATATCTATTAAGTGGTTGAAAGAATCTTTTTCTCTTCAAAAACAAAAATAAAACTCAATGTACATTCTTCAGTGATAATTCTTGTGAAAAAGTTTATGTTTTAGCCTAGCGTTATGACAATAATTATTTATTTATGATGACAAAGTCTAACCAAATTATAGTTAGCCTCTTAGCCATAAAGCTTATCCTTAGCCCTTTATAATGAAGAAAAGAAACTATGACCATTATGATGATAAATTATTTCCTTGTGTCTGAGGAGGACTCTCTAGGATGAGGTTGGTAGTTGGTCTTTTGACCAAAATAAGGATGTTCTCTTTCTTCTAATTTATTTGGGGTTTTTTATTGATGAACTTGAAGAGTAGATGCATAACATACTAACTCAATTAGTAATGATAATTGGAAGTAGTCTTGTCAAACTCTTACTCTATGTTGATGATGTTGCCTTAATTTTGAATTCAATGGAAGGAATGTTGCAAATGATTAATACTCTTGATTATTTTTATCAACACTCAAGAATGAAAGTTAATATCAAAAAAGAAAAAAGGGATATATAGCACATATAACAAGATGCAAAATTTTAGTATTGGATATGAACATGTAAACATAATTTCCTCTTACAAATATCTTGGCCTAAAATGCTATTGCAATTACAAATAAGATGAATGCATGTGGTATGAAAGCCTTATTTGCTTTAAAAGGAAAATATAAGAAGGAATCTACTTTAGCTTAGGATATGATGAGTGGCGAGGTACCCCTACACTCAACCATACGAATATGAGCGTTTCATGCACGATCCGGTCGAACTCTACAGACGGACTAGTTGTGGTATCTAAATAGTTACTCGTAGATCATAGTTCGCTATCTTCTCACCTGGACTAGTATTAGCTTTGTCACGTAAGGTTTAGTCTAGGATGAGGTGTATGATGTGTTCTTACACTAATGCTACTCCTAGGGATAATGGGAAATAATAGCAACTAAACTAGGAGAGAGAGTGAGAGAGAGAATCTAAACTAGCCTAAGTGCGATGAGCATCCATTCCTTAATCATCTGTACACATCTTGGACCTTGTGCATGACTACCATTGGGATTACCAAACATAAGGCCTCGGTACGCTACTTGGTTACCAAGTAGTCACACTTAAATGCTCATGATTAAGTCGTACTCATTTCACGTTACTAGGAGATAAGGGTAGAGAGATATGAACTAAGAAAGTAGTAAATAACAATAAAAATTAAATAAATAATTAAGCTAAGTGGATGCTGCAATGATGAAGTAATCTCAATCTTTATTGCCAATCATGTGCATGTCCAAGTACATCACACTCAAATAAGGATTTCGTACAATTACAATCATCACACTACAGGCATGCACTGGGAGAAAAGGTTTGAGAGGGAAAAACCAACATACTAAAAACTATTGAAAACTTAAACTTTCAAAAAAAATCTCTACTAAATTTTCCTACCTCTTATTTATAGATGAGGAGGTAGGCTGCAATATCACGTACACAATATCACATCTAGGCTGTGATATCGTGTACGTGATATCATGGGTGCGATATTGCAGCCAACAAATTCATGACTCATCATACCCCTATGACTGAATGAAAAATCATCTTTGAGTTAAAGTGAGAACAAGCTCCATTGATTACACAGTGGATAGGTATGGGATTATTGAATGATGATAATGGATTCATGTCGTAGTATGGAATCAGAACAAAATTGAGACACAATATAAAGAAGGTAAAAGAAAATCCTATAGCTACAAAATTGGGCGGAACTCATGTAGTTCTTGGTGGTGGCTCCTCCATGGGTGCCTTTTCCTTGTCTTGTGCTCCTGGTCATGGGATTTGATGGTGTTGAAGTATGGCCTAGAGTTTCTCCTCTTCAGTTTGGGGATCCTATGTCATCCATGCTAATGTTGTGATGTTTGATGGAGTCAGCACCTCCCATGGGTAGGGTAGTTGCTGAAACATTTTATTTGCCTTAACATACCAAGTCGTAAGCACCCGCTGTTCCTCCTCATAGGATTTGGCTTTGTCTCTATATTCTTGAAAATCTATGAGTCTTCAAGCCAAGTCTGTTGCGACACCTTTCTACCCCTGGTAGCTTTCTTTAACCACCTCAAGTTTAAAATTTGCAACCTCCAATTTTTGTAATATTTTCTTGCATTCTCCAAATTTTGTTTCATATTTGATGTAGGTGGTGGCTACCTATTGCCCGAGCTCTATTCTCAGGCACCATGCTATCAACATGGCAAGGTTGGCATACTGCAGGGTTTCCAACTCCATGTATTCTGTAAGGTCTTGGATTTGCAAGTCTCGACTCTTAACTTCCACATGGTGGGCAAATGCATATGTGTCCAATATGGCCCACCAGTCAGTGTGTTGAGCACTAAGAGCGTTGATGTGGGTCTTGGCCATATGGATCTCCTTCATGATGATTTGCTTATACATCCCCACCTAGTCTCGAAAATGCTCCTTCAATTTCTCATGTCATTTAGCCTCATTCTGTCATGCGTTTATTTCAATGGATGTCTTCTAACGAATGACACGTACCTCCTCCATCGAGAGGGTTCGATTTTCCCTAGCTAAATGGTTCATACCCTAGTTGACCCTGATTAGTTGTTCTTGCAACTATTGAAAATGTTCTTTAAGAACATTCTTTTGTTTCTCCACAGAGGTCAATCGAAGGTTTTCAACAACAAGTTGTTTGTTTTCCTCTTGTAAGTCTTTGCATGCCATGGTGTGCACGTAAGTTTATGCTTGTGTCGTAGAGGCATCCCAAATAGCCTTCTCTTTTTCTTCTACCACCCTTTTATTCTCTACCACCAATTTAGTAAGTTGGTTAGTTCTAAAAGTGTCCAGCTGGTCTTCTAGAACGAATTGAGAGGGATCTCGCTGTGCTACTTGCAAGGTCATGAGCCTTTCTTGCAATCTTTGCACTTCTACTTCAACATGCTTAGCCCTCATCTCTGTTAGGACCAGCTTCCCTTTGGTGGAAATGAGGTCTGATTTTATTGTTGTAACATCCTATGGGATGTCAAACAAGGAAATCATTACTTGTCCTATTTGTAGTAATTGGTCAAGTACATCCTCATGTTCCGTAGGAGTCATTGAGGTTCTGGCCAGAGTTTCAGCATCCTATGCTCTTGTAAGATCTGCTGATGGCACAATAGGAACATTGAATGATTCTTTAATATTTTTTGAGACCACTTTTGTAGCTTCTGCTTCATCCTAGTGTTTCATGACCACTTTTGTAGCTTTTGCACTTGAAAGGACGCAACATTCCCTGAGATCTATTATGACTAAGTGCTCTCTCCTCCCCCTATATGGATGGAAACTTCACCTCTCACGTGGTCCAAAGAAACCATGCTCTATACACATCGTCAATGACATGGAAGAGATTTGCATCATCACAACTTCCCCAACTGACCGTCTCAGTGATGGCCCTAAGATGGCTCATCGATGGTCTGTAGTCTTGCGGTGGTGGCGGTGGTTGTTCCTACTGGCCTGTGCTAGGCCCTACTTCTTGTTGTTGGTTAGGTCTTGTGCTTGGAAGTTGGCTGGGTCTTGCAAGTTGAGTTGCAGTTGGCCCTAATGTCTGTTCCTTTTCTTGCTCTGGCCCCAGCATCTCACCAGTGATTTTCCTTGTAGCTAGTGGCTTTAGCAGTTCAGCATACAAAGCATTTTGGGCTTTTTGGAGGACATCATTGGTGTATCCTCTGATACCAGCACATCTGCACAGCTTCCTCATAAGACAAGGGAAGGGAAATGCAAGCTTCCCTATCTTCCTTTCTTCAAATCACCTCAAGATCTCCATAAAATATAGATGAGGCAAGTTAGCATTAACCTTTTCTATCAACACTGCACATCCTCTTGCCACATATGTTGAAATTATTTTTAAGCCTTTTGTGGGGAAGATGTGATAAGTCCCTACTTTAAAATAAATCCTCTCTTCCATCGTCAACTCCCCAAACATCTTATCTTCCTTGCCATACGTCCTTTCTAACCAAACTCGTTGCGCATTAGGGTCTAAGTGGGTAGAAAACTGAGCAACCTTTGGCCCTGTATTCAAAAGGTTTAATACTTCCAAAATGGCTTGAACAGAGAAATTAATAATCAAACCACAAATGTTAACTATTGTGCCTTGTTCTTTGTTGTCCAAAATTGGTATATTTTCCCTAAGTACCAGGCACTTCTTTCAAAGAGGATAGGCCATAATGGAGACCCTTTGAGGTGATCCCTAATAACCTTTGGAGAAAATTTTGTGAAAGATCCAAAGTTTAATTCCACACTCACTACAGTGAATATGGACCTTTCATGGATGGCCTGAACACAATCCTGGGGCAACCTGAGATGTTGTCCCTGCTCAGCTGCTGTAGCAGCTCCTCTTTCTGCTTGCCTTGATTGTATAGTAGCAGGGTCGTCTTGGTGAATACTAAATGATTTTTCCTCCTGTTCTACATGCTATCTGGTAGGAACTTGTCCTTCACCTCTCCTAGGTCGTTTGCTCCCACCTTGAGCAGGACCTTCCTGTTGTCCACATTTTGGGACCATCTGCAATCACACAGGGCCCATCATTAGTAAGGTTGTTACCAAAGTTAGGTTATACCTTACTTCTTGCCTTAATGAATTTTTTTTATCTTCATGTGATGTTTCTCAAAAGATTATAATATTTAATCCTCTTTGCTTAGGTGGTTTCCAAATCTAGTTTCTCGGTATAACTAAGGGGATGAAATTGTTTTTAGCACATTTATCGTTAATTGTGTAACTAATTACCCTTGATAATGTCCTTTGGGAAATGAAAAATTTTAAAAAATTTATGTGCTATTCGATGTGTGCCCCTCCCCCATGACTAAGCTGAACACTCTAGGTTCAAGTAGGTTCAAACGAAATGAAAATTGGAGGACTAGCGAGCGAGTTATGGATATGAAAGCAAGGGGCACACAATCATGAGTTGTAGAGAGAAATTGGAAAAAATTCCCCCATGTGAATAGTTGCAAATGATGTTAAGTAGCGTAGGTGGGTCACGTATATATATATTTTTGAGACGTGATATCGTGTACGCGATATCATGGCCTATCGATGTTAGGGAACTATGGAATATACCAAAATTTTAAGATTTTCTTGAAATTAATGATGGAAACTAAGGACATTTGGACTGTTGTTAAAGGTTTATAGTGTAATTCAACTAGTTTTGAAGGCACGAAAATTATGATGGTGTGGAATTTACCAGTAAGGACCTCGGGTGGTAAGGGATAAAAAGGCTATGTGATGGTTCATAGGAACATTTGAATCGGAGGGATAGTAATAAGGGAAAGAATATTATTGACAATATGCTAAGGGAAATAGATGTGTGTGGAAGATGTGTATGAGTGCAAATTACAAAAATTATGCAAGTGGGTCCTCCCCAAAGCAGGTTCCAACCTATAATGCCCTTGCATAACCACACCTTAAAATGTCCATAGGCACTAGAAGGGTTAAATGTAATCCACATTGGTTTCACAAAACACACACATGTAAGTATCATCAGAATGGGGTACGAATTCTACGCTACATGAGACATGGGCTACAATTACATGAATAGTGAGATGAGACGGAGTATAGAAGGGATTGTAGAGATTGGGACATGAGGTAACTAACCTAGGGCATAATGAATCCTGCATGTAAGGCATGATTAATGTGTCATTAACCCATCATTCTAAGATCAAGACCAAGTCCATTCCTCTGATCAGTGACATCACATTGTTTTATCCCATGATGAGCAACTATGAGAGTACCAAAACAACAAGGTGTACGATCACTTGGCATTTTGTTCAAGGGAGGAGTGATTTTTGCTTTGTGGCACTTTCTTTGTTTGTTGGTTTTTTTTTTCGATTGCTAAATCTAGATAAGTCACCAACCTTTAGGCATGGGTGCATGTCTTTCTAGTGGGACCCCCTAGAACAGAATTGGATTTTTGAGTGCCTTTTGATTACTCTTACTCCCATTTTGCATTAGATCTATAAGGATCTTAGTACAACCACATTGCCTGATAACTCCCATAGACGTCACCAAAGAAAATCCTCAAGTGCCCTTGATGTCACACCCTAATCATTCCCTCTTGATGCATGCTTCTTCATTCCAGGTATAATGGACACAAAATTAATTTTAAGTTTTAAGAATATCATGAATATCACTGTACCCTCAAATAGAACCTCTTATTTATAGAATGGATGAGTGGGTGTAATGGGCTCACTATTTGAATAATTGATCATTTCCCAACCAATGAGCCACATGAGTGTTTTATTCGTAGATGAGATTACTTCTAAAAAGACAAAAGGATAAAACAAGAATATAAAAAATGAAAAACTGGAAAACAAAAAATTGTAAAATTAAAGAAAATGAAAACATATTTATTAATCCTACTTGTTATTAAAATGGGGAATATCCCCCATAACTAAATAGTTGGGCATGTCAAAGATTAATAAATGAAAGATGAGGATCCTTGCATGTTGGAAATATTGAAACTTGGTCATACTTACCCCATTGGGGTTCACACACTTGATTATAGTAAGCATAGTAGGGTAATTTATAAGATGTGGTTCCCAGATAAAGAGTTGACCCAATATGGTACTTGAGACCATAAGATGATATGCAAGGATTAGGATGTCACTCTCCATGGCTCTTGGGCCATATGGTTGTTGGAGTGTTAATTGGTGGTACTGATGAAGTAACACGAGGCATTGGGTTCGAAGAGAAGGATGCACCATGGTGTTCGAATTGTGCTGAGTTGGAGAATGCAGTGGCCTTAGAACTGTATTGTCCGTTTCTACGGTCATGTCTAAATAAGGGACACCTTCGATGTTGAGGAGGTCTCTCACTATTTTTGGCAATAGTAGCACAATTAACGTTCATGGGTTGTTGTTGTGGTGCAGACACTTTAGGAACAGTTGGTGGTGATGTAGAAGGAGGGGAAGGATGAGAACATTGAAATTTAGAAGAAGTGTAAGGTACACAAGGCAGTGGTTGTGTTGAGAACATGGGTTGATAGTACCGAGGAGAATCATAATGCGGCGAGATAGAGTATGTTGACCAGTTGGGGAAATAGGATGTTGGACTAGATAAGCATTTGGATTCAGATGATATGAAGGGTGTCTCCAGTTTACGGATGGCTTTCCCCATGACTGGGATTTTTGCCACTATGATTGAATACAGTATCTCTATACGAAAACTGGGTGTAATGTATTTCCCCAATGCTCATATAATTGTAACAAGATTGGGCATTGGCCCTTGGGGTGATCGTACAAGCAAATGTTGCATTCATACGTATGATCGGCAGTTGAGCTCTTATTTTCCTCATCCCTTCTTTTCGATTGTCTAATGATATTTTGTCCTGCTTCTCGGGTTGTCAAAACTCTATCTTGAATAATATTGATATATTCCCCACACTTTGTATGCATCCATTCTAGTACCTTATTGATCATTGCCTTGACTTCCTCTAATGATTGTTATATTGGCAAAGATGATTCCTCCTCCTTAAGATAGGTTGATTTCTCCCTTTTGTGATTATGGACCTCTGTTAGGTTGAGATTTTGGTCCTGTTGATGTTTTTCAACACTCTCCCATCTAGTCATTTCTCCTTCTTCTTTTGCTACCCGCTTAATAAGCTCTTGGAATTGATGGGTTCATAGTTCGTATAGTTGACCTTGGGCATACATCCCTAGGCTCTCTCTTTTTTCATCATGAAGCCCATCAATGATATGGTACATTAGCATTTCCTCGGAGAACTCATGGCTTGGACAGTTGTTTAACAGTGCATAATATCTTTCTAAGGCCATGTTCAAGGGTTCATGTTGTGCTTGTTTCCACTCTTGGATTTGTTTCCTTAAGGCCAACAATCTTGCATAAGTTTGATATCTTTCATTAAAGAGTTCTATCATTGTTGGCCAACATCATATTAAATTTGGTTTTAATGATCTATACCATACTTTTTCTTGGCCAATGAGTTTCATAGGAAAGAGCTTGAGTTTTTTCCAGCCATTATCAATGTTGTTCCATGCATAGGCATCATAGAAGGCTTGTAAATGTTGTTGCGGATCTAAGTCATAGCCTTCTGAGAAATTGGGAAAGTTGTTTAAATTGAGCCTAGGTAGGTGGATCTCTTTACGATGCCTATGGGAGATTCGAACAACCTCTTGTATTTGCGTTAGGCTTGTAGTGACTAGTAGGGGTTCATCGTCATCGAGTAAGTTGTGCTTTCGTGCATTGGGATGATGCTGCCTTTGTTTATGTTTATAGGAAACCCCCACCTCGGATTGTGTACTCCAATATTCATTGTCATATAATTCATTGGTTCTCCAATGAATTGCCTCACTAGATGTGGCATTATCATAGTCTTGTACGAGAGGCATGGTTGTGAAATTATGTGTGAATTTGTATGTGACTTTTTGTAATTATTTCTTCCTAAAAGATATATCATTAATTCCTATACAGTGACCTTGTATGATATGACTAATCTATATAACTAGCCCATCCCCGGTAATGGCGCCAATGATGAGTGGCGAGGTGCCCCTACACTCAACCATACGAATACGAGCATTTTACACACGATCTGGTCGAACTCCATAAACGGACTAGTTGTGGTATCTAGATAGTTACTCATAGATCGTAGTTCGTTGTCTTCCCACCTAGTTGTCACGTATCCAGGGTGAGGTATATGATGTGTTGCTACACTAATGCTACTCCTAGGGATAATGGGAAATAATATAAACTAAACTAGGAGAGAGAGAGTGAGAGAGAATCTAAACTAGCCTAAGTGTGATGAGCATCCATTCCTTAATCATCCGTACACATCTTGGACCTCATGCACAACTACCACTGGGATTACCAAATGCATGGCCTAGGTATGCTACTAGGTTACCAAGTAGTCACACTTAAATGCTTATGATTAAGTTGTACTCATTCCACGTTACTAGGAGATAAGGGTAGAGAGATATCAACTAAGAAAGTAGCAAACAACAATAACAATTAAATAAATAATTAAGCTAAGTGGATGCTGCAATGATGAAGTAATCTCGATATTTATTGCTGGTCATGTGTGTGTCCAAGTACATCACACTTGAATAAGGATGCCATACAATTACAATCATCACACTGTGGGCATCCACTAGGAGAAAAGGATTGAGAGAAAAAAATCTATGTACTAAAAACTATTGAAAACTTAAACTTTCAAAAAAACTCTCTACTAAATTTGCCTACCTCTTGTTTATAGATGAGTAGGTAGGCTGTGATATCGTGTATGTGATATCACATCTAGGCTATGATATTGTGTATGTGATATTTTGTACACAATATCATGGGTGCGATATCACGGCCAACAAATTCATGACTCATCAGGAGATCTGAAAATAATTTTATCATGTCATTGTTCAATATTTTATTCTTTATGAATGTGTTGTATGGGCATATGCTCTATCAAATAAATATTAAAGCAAAAGCTTTGTCTAAATAAATTTTTAAAAAAGAGATAAATAAAATATAATATTATGCTTCTTGAAGAAGAAATGATGTTGTTAGAGGTTGATGTTATTTATAATTTTGTAGCCTATACTCATAATCGTTTTGCATTTTCATGAGATAAATATTTTGTAAAAGTGATGATGAAAAATCATGATAAAGGATGGTTTCATGACAAATTTCTATAGCTTAATGAATGAAATATTTAAGAGTTCAATCTTTATTATGATCCTAACCAAGTTGTAAATTGATAAAATAAGGAGCATTTCAAAAAAAATTGGAAAGTGTAGAAGAAAAAAACCATTTCTATCTAAATACTATTAGGGAGATTCTTAATTCAAAGGCACACTATATATCTACTAATTTTCCTCATCATATATGATGCATGAATGAAATCTCATCATTTGTGATGCAAAGCCTACTTGAGTAGATCCCAAGGATCCATTCCATAATCTTCCTAAGCAAATTTAGCTTAGAAACTATCCCTTTTATCAAGAAAACTCTCCAAAAGTAGAGAAATACATCAAAGATAAGAAGCAAAGCTAAACTCATAACTCTACCAAGAATTTTAGAGGTCACACATTTTCCCTTTGAATCCTTAATTACCCATCATGGAGCTAGAGATTAAGACAAGACACTTATAAGAGATTCTCTAAATCTCTCTCAAGTGCTCTCCCTTGTCTTTCACTCAAATTCCCTTGCACAAGCTTTCAAGAGACCAACCTTCTCTCTTAGACCTAGTCTCCTTCCTTGAGACTAACCTTACCTATTTTGGTTACCCTTTCCATTGAGACAAACCTTCTTCCTTGTGGTTAGCCTCTCCATTGAGACTAACCTTATCTCTTCTAGTTAGCCTCTCTATTGAGACTGGCCTTGTCTCTTCTAGTTAGCCTATTCATTAAGACTAATCATATCCCTTCTAGTTAGCCTCTTTAGGATCTTGGATAATCTCTAATTAGTCATTCACCTTAGTAGATAAGGTAGTTGGCCAACATGTGCCTTTATTTCTGATAAAATATAAGTGGTTGGAAGTAGTTGAAATTACATGGATGTAGTAGTTGGAAGTAGTGGGGATCACATCGGTGTAGTAGTTGGGACTGACAATTTTCCAGCAACTACCACCTCAAATTCAACATCCTAACAAAAGGAAAACTATAGAAACTGGTTCTCTTATAGACACATTAATGAATCCATTGAAGGATTGAACATCAACAAGCTATTAGGTTCCACAATCCTAGCCTCCATATACATGGGCCCTCTCAGAGATGGAATTAATGTGGCTATTAAGCTCCTTAACAAAAATAATTAAGAAGCCTTTAAAGCTTTTTTTTTTAGAATACAAGGCCTTGAGCATGGTGAAACATAGAAATTTAGTACAAATCATTGATTTTTATTGGGAATATGAACTCAAAGCCATGGTCATGACACTGATGCCCAAAGGAAGTTTGGCACAAGCCTTACAAAGAAAGAATGAATACCTATCCTTTAGAGAGGTGGTGAATATAGCCATGGATATTACACATGGGCTAGAATATTTGCATCATTATAGTAGTATTCAAATCATCCACTATGACATAAATCCTAGAAACATCTTTTTTGATGAAGATATGGTTTCTCATGTTGTTTATTTTAAATGGATCCCTCAGCCCAACTCTCCTCCTATGCATTCTACCATGTTTGGGTCCACAACCATCATCACCATACACCAAACACAACCAGCATCCTAATCTACCTCCTTGTTCTTGTCGATATCCTTTGGCACACAACCTAACTTTGTTCATGTGGCCATGGTGATGTCTACCTCATCATTTCCCTTTGACATTCCAATGAGACCCTCATTGGGATCTCAAGTAACATAAGCCTCTTGTACCTCATTTGTCCTCTTTATGCCTCAAGTTCTAGCATAAACATCATTCTTCTTATTTAGCCCACATATGACCACCATAATGTAGCCTTTCCCTTTGATACCATAATCTATCGTGAGGCCCCAAGTCTCACAACTCCTCCATCAATTATCAACACAAGCACCATAGTCCATAGGAATGCCCCAGGGTTGGGATCAAGCCTTCCACATGATCCAAGACCCTACCAAAGGGCTATAGAAACTTAAGGCCAACACAACTTAGATAGTCAAGGTTCTAGATTTCTACCAAGATGATTCTATAAGCCTTACGATGCCTCAAAAAACCTTGCTCATAGGCTTGCCTATTCCAAAATTCACCAAATACAATGGTGAAGGGAATTCCAATGCACATCTAGTAATCTTCCAGTTTGAGTCCCTCTTCTTACATGCTTGGCCTCATATGATATTGAGGATTTTCTCCATGTCCCTAAAAAAAGGCTCTAAATTGGTACTAAACATTTTCTAGAGGTTCCATATCTTCCCTTGAGACCTTGATTAACCAATTTTTCAACCACTTTAGATACAACTTGAAGCTAGATGCCACATTGGACCAATTGATGAAGGTGAGGTAGTGGCCACTTGAACCAGTCAAAAGGCTTATTCAAAGGTGGAACTCAACACTCAATAAAATCTTTTGACTCATCCCAACCATCCACTTCCTACACCCAAAATCAACCAAGACCAAACTTTGGGTGAAAGGATATGTCTAAGTACACAAGGTTGCCTTTAAAGCCCTTTGAGATCTTAGAATAGTTGCTTAAAGACAACCATATACAATACAAGAAACTCTCTAGAAAGGCTTGTAACAAGCATGATCATCTTTGTGACATAGTTAGAGATCCAATGATAGCTACCAAAGATGATTCCAAGCTATAAAATTACTTTAGGCTGGATAGGTATTTCTATTATCATCAAATAGCTAGTCATGACACCAATTTTTGCTTAGCATTAAAGGATGACATCTAGAAGATGATAAACCATAGAGAGTTGGTAGCGAGTGAGCCTAGCTCTCCAAGAGCCAACAAAAAATCCTATACCATGACCTTATTCAAAGAAGCCAAATGGTCTCATCCTCCTAGGACACATTTTGTTATTAGAGTACCATCAAAAGCCCAAAACACAAAGCCTAAAGAGCCATTTTTCATATGGGTATCACCTCCTTTGGTCCTTAAAGAGCCTTTGATCATATGTATCCCCCCTCTTTAATGGCTTCAACATCGCAACATAATCAACAAATTGCTAATCCTCCAAAGCCTAGGGAACCATTCATTATTCAGGTTCCTCCACCTTCAACAAGTAAGACCACAAAACGTCATGATCAAAGCCCACCTATAGTGGCTTATAACTCAAAGGTTAGTAAGAAATCATCATCACAATGGTGATGAAAGTAACCTATTTTCAAATCAACAAATAAGCCCACTGAAGGCAATCAACTAAAACCTATACCAAGACCAACCACATTCATGGACAAGTGACCCAAGGAACATGGGCTAAAACCTAAGCTGCCAACTCTAGGATGGATGAAGGAGGTTAGAACTACTAAGGTTGAAACATCACAAGCCAAGGGAAAAATCTTCCTCACAATCATGGACCAAGCCAAATTATTCCTTAAGAAGAAGAACACATCACCAAGCTTGTATGACTTGGTCATAACTTCCCTTGCTCATAGAGATGCACTAGTTTAGATGTTGACTTCTATTCCTGTGAGTAAAGACATGCCAGCCAATAAGAAATCAATCCACTTTGTCATTGGGAAAGCTTCACTTAGGGAAAATGAGTGTTATTCCATGCTTAAATTTTGTGAAATTCAAGTGAAAGTTGACTCTTGAAATGGATAAGTGCTATTCACCCCTCTCCTTATCACCATACATGTTAGTAGATACAAGGTCCATCATGTTCATGTAGATGACAAGGCAATAACTAACATGATACTATATTCCATTATTGATGAACTAGACCTAATTGAGAACATCCAAGTGACCACTACCAACACACTTAAATCAGTCAATGGGTCATGAGTAGTAGTGTGAGGTCCTATTTCCTTGGATTTTGTAGTTGGGGAATAATTTTTCACATTTGTGAACTTCCTAGTAGTTGAAGAGATACCTAGGTTTAACTTGACCCTAGGGAGACCATGGTTGGCTAAGCTTCATGTTATTTCATCTCCTATATATCAAGAGATTCACTTTTCATATGAGGGTGGGGAGATTGTGATCCATGGAGACAATTTGTCACTACCCTCAGTTACCTACATCAACATAGATTGAGATTTAGAGGTGGAATTTCAAGAGGAAAGTCCTAACACTTAAGTTAGGGCCAACAAAAATGAGAGCAACAACAATGCAAGTAATGCTGACTCTGAAACATGAGATAATCAACAAAAATTCCTACAACTTTCCATGCCAAATGAAAGAAATAGTGACCATAGAATCATGCCAAATGAATTCCTTGATCTGTTAAAGGTCAAACAACAAGTTCATGGTAAATATCTCATCCATTCTTTTGTCAATCATTTGTTTACATTTATAGTGTTATATCATGTTTCAATGTTCCTCTAGACTTATGTGCACTTTTGAGAGCATCCTATACTTACTAGGCAAGTATGTACTACAGCCTACCAAGGCTTAAAAATGACAACACTATCGTCCACCATCGCCTAAAGCTAGTACTACAACCTACTAAGGCCTAAAACTAGCAACATTATGGCTTGCCAAGACCTAAAACTAGTGAGCATAATGAAATTTTAGCTAATCTACCCTCAATTACTATAGAACCTAACCCCCCTTTGCCATTTTTGGTAGTTTCCATCAACATGCATGAATCCTAGACCATGATAGTAGGTACAAAACTTAGCAAAACTCGCTACTTTGGGCATCAATGCTGGGGCATTATTGTTAGGAGTAGCATAAGGCCAAAACAACATCAATAATCATATGTCTTACTTTGGACTAAACCATATGTGATAAATCTATCACTATTCCAAGTGGGAAGATAACGTCCTATGATAAATGCTTAATAATCTAGATGTCACACTAGTCCTATCCATGAAATTTAACTTGATCATGCATGAACACTTGTGATTTTTATGCTTGGGCATAGGGGATACTCACTACTCATCATTGGAACAATTGCCAAGGATGGAGCTAGTTGTCTAGATTAGTTATATTATACATAATTACTATAAAAGTATTAATGATCTATCTTTTAAAAAATATTAATATTTTAAGTCACACATTTTATTAAATAAAATCATGTCTTCTTCACATAGGGTGAAGAATGCATCACATGGTGAAAAAACTCATAGGAGAAATGATAGGATATATATTGAAGAGAATTGGAGTAAAAAACCATAGGTAGGGATTTCATAGGCTCATTTAGACCCTTACTACACTCAAAGACTACATTCAACTAATGTAGACAATCCTAGAGGAGATGAAATAGGTCCTAGAATAAGAAGGAATTCAAGGCTTAATAGGTTCTCTAAACCTTAAAAAGATAAATCAAGGGACCATGGAGGGAGATATAGGAGCCATGGAAATTCTCCTAGTTTCCCAGCTTTCTCTTCCTTTCCAACATCTAGTTCTAACAAAGATGAACGTAGGTATAGAGATAGAGCTCCACTATGGGATCAAGATGAAGATAAAAATAGAATGCAAGGGCAAGATCAAAGACATGAAAGTAAACATAGATAAGATCATCACTATTAGACAAATAGAAATAGAAATTATCATCATGACATGGCTGATGAAGATGGAACCCTTATTGGCTACTAGGGGCTTGACAAAGATTAGAGAGTTAGTTCAAATACCTCAAAGGCATCAAAGGGAAAGCTACATCAAACAACTTGATATGATCAACATTCCTAAATTTAAGGGAGGTTATAATTTTGATTTACAACATCATTTACAATTCTTCCATGATGCTTGCACCTTGCAAAATATAGAATATAAGTGGTGAGGAGTGGCTAGGTACCCCTATGCCCAACCATACGAATATGAGTGTTCACACATGATCCAGTCAAACTCCAAGGACTTAGTGCTTATGCACCTTCATAGAATAAGGATGGATTATGTAATCGTTGTCTTCCCAAGCTTACTTGTAAGGCACGATTGTATGGTTAAGTAAACTTGAGGTATGTGATTTTTATGTTTTATATTCTAGGTGCTTAAAATTGAGAAATGAGATAATTTAATAGCTAATTTGATTTAACTAATTAACTGTTTTCTAACTAGTCCTACCACCAGCATCTGTTCCCACTCTCTGGACACATCTTGAACCAGTGTAACACTACTGGGATTACTAAATGCTAGTCGTTACTAGGTTACCAAGTGTTCCACATATGCTCAAAGTGGTCGTACTGAGTGTGCTAATTTGTTGAAAATTAACAAGTTAATAGAAATAACATTAATTAACTAATGAGAGTAGGAAATAATAGTAAATAACATTGAAATGAAATAAGTAAGCTATTCTGAATGTTGCAAGGTTTATCACAAAGTTCATCCTTATTTTCAAACACAAGGTGTGCTTAGGTACACAATGCTTGAATAAAGATTCATTTAGTTTATGACTCCTACCACGGACACTCAAAAATAATTCTAACTCTAGAAAGGAAAAACTGCAAGAGTTTGGCTAAGGGACTAAGGAAAACTTACTCTGAAACCAAGTGCCCTTGTCTCTTATTTATAGGTGACGAGATAGGTTCTGACATCGTGTATCTGATGTCACTTGATTTGCCCCAATATCGTGTATTCGATATCAGGGATCTGATATTGCGGGTCCGATATCGGGACTCATCAAGTGGCAAAATCTTAAGCTCTTTCCTAGGACACTAATAGACAAAGCTGAAAGTTGGCATAGATCATTAGAACTAGATTTAATGCACTAATGGTTCATAATGCTGGAACTCTTCAATGAAAAATATCAAACCTATGAGCATGTGTCCAACCTAAGAAAATAATTCCAAGGATGGAAGTAAGAAAAAACATGAATCCTTGGATGTGGCCTTGGATAGATACTATTCTCTACTACATAGATGTCTAGGCCATGTTTTTTCTTAAAAAGAATAGATTTTTCATATCATAGATGTGCTTCATAATTAAATGAGAAAAACCCTTTGGATTTATGCCTAACATAAGTTATTCAAATTGAAATCCCATCAGATACAAAGGCTAGTTGAGCAAGTGGCAAAAGCAAAAGGAGAGCTATGTAAATGAGAGAATGTAAAGGAATATAACTAGTATCCAACTCTTCAAAATAAGGGGATTTGTGTCTATGATGAGGAAAAAGAGGAAGCTATTGATGAGGTGATTTTACAATAGACCTTGCCAATACAAAAGTTTGTCATTGAGCTTGAAGCAAGGATAGATAAGATGTGGGAGTTGATGAATGAGAAAGTTACAACCTATGTGATATCCATAGAGGATAGGGTAACATAAAAAGGATTAAATGACCAAAATAAGAAGAGGAAAAAGAATAAAGAAATAAGTAGGAAAACTTATAGAAAAAAAGGGAAAATGGCTATAGTAGAAGAGGCTATAGACTCAACCATAGAAGAGGATGATGGATGTGACATATGTGAATATGACCATCTAAAGGGCTATTATCTAGTTGTGTTATATCAACATGAGTTTGGAGCTTTTGCTTTAAATCCCAAGTTTGTAAAAAAGAAAATGCCTAGGAAATTACTTTACTTACAAGGTAATTATAGACAGTTCTAAAACCAGCCTTACTATTCTAGTGGAACTTCTTATCAGCCTATCAACCATAGTGGCAAAACCCACTATCATGGGTGATTCCATCAACAAAATAGTAATACCCTTATTTCCAGCTAAACCTGTATGAATAGTATGTTCAACAACTTATTTTTCCAAATTGTTCTACTTCCTCTACCTCTAATCACTACTACCACTCTCCTGAATATCATTAACCTACAACATCTCCTATGGGATCATCATCTCATACCTCTTATCCTCCATCACATCCTCAACATTCTCATACTTCCCTCCAACATATGTCACCATCAATAACATAAGAAGAATTAGCATCATAAACTAAATGGAATGATAATATTGGTAGATCTTAGCAAAAATTCATGAGAACATCCTTTCTTTAGGATAGTTCCCACACATGCGAATAAAACTTGTAGACCTACTAGCTCATCAAAACTAGCACAAGGGCAATCTAGTGCAACACCCTTCCTTAGAAAAACAATGTCTCCTAATCATACAAAAAAGCCAACAACCATTAATGCTCCAACACAAGATGTAAAAGATGAACCTATCACTGTGGTAGTGCCCTCCTCAACTATGGTTTTTACTAACACAAATCCATTAACTACCCATGTGGGACCCACCATGGGACCCCAAGTAACTAAGGGATCACACACCCCATTTATCCCATTTATGCCTTCGATACCGGCATAAACATTCTTTTCCTTGTTTGGCCCACAAGCTACAACCACAATGCAACCATTCCCTTCTATCTTAGCAAGGCCACAAGCCTCACAAAAAACATCACAGTCATAAGTACAAATGTAATAGCTAATAGGGCTACCACATGACCTGGATCAAGCCTTCCAGATGATCCAGGACCTAACAAATGAATTGAAGAGACCTAAAGCCTCTACTTCACAAACCATCAAGATTATGGACTTCTACTAGGATGATCCCATCAGTCCTATGGTCACACCATTTACACTTCCTCCTAATGTCCCTATTTCCCAATTAAGAAAATATAAAGGAGAAGGTGATCCCAATTCTCACCTTATTACCTTTTGATTCAAATGCTTACTCTTACAGCCACAACCTCATACCATCATGAGGATTTTTCCTATGTTCTTGATTGGGAAAGCACTTGATTGGTATCGTACATTACCTAGAGGGTCCATATTCTCTCTAGAGGACCTAATAAGCTAGTTTGTTAACCACTTCAAGTATAAGTTAAAGCCTAACACTAGGCTTGACTAACTCATGAAGGTCATGCAAGGACCCCTAGAACCCATGCAAAAGTTCATTCAATAGTGGAATGGACTCCTAAATGAAATGTCAAAGCCTATAGTTGAAGCCCACCTGTTGGTCATATTTAAGGGACCAGTTAATGACTTCATCAAGTCCAAGCTTTACTACCTTCACCCATGGTCTCTCAGCTAAGCATTTTCTCAAACTAGAAAATATAGAGGATGCTACAAAGGCTATTCATGATTTGGCCTACATAGCATATAAAAATCAACATACACAAAGAGATAAAGAGATGAATAAAAAAAACAATACGACCATAGCAACCATGACCAAAGAAATAAATATCACAAACCAAGGGCTAAGGGCCAAGCCACCCAAGGCCCCCACTAATGATTGTAATAACCAACCATCAACCTCTGGGGCCACTACATCAACAACAACTAGACCTAATTTCGAAAGAAAGGATAGATCCAAGTACACTACGTTGCCATAAAACTATTAGAGCTGTTAGACCAACTTTTGAAAAGCGAATGCATTCAATATAAATAGATGTCTAAATCTTCCCAAGAAAAGCATGATAGGCTCTATGACATAGCCAAGGATTCCACTAGAGCAACAAGAGATGACCCATAGCTACCCAAGTACTTCAAGTTAGACCACTTCTACCATTATCACCAACTACTTGATCATGACACAAAGTTCTACCTCACACTAAAGGATGACCTATAGAGGTTGATAGATAGGGAGAACCTAGTCCTAAATGCTTCTAATCTAGTTCAACCACCAAATCAATCGATGTAAGTCTACAAGGACTCATTGAATGCTAATGATAGTCCTTACCTCATTTTAGCATTTAACATTAATGACAATTGGAGATTCTCAAGAGAACTATTCATGATATGGGTACCCCTTCACAATGAAGGGGCTTCTTTAACTTCCACCAACTTAAGATCCCCCTTTATGATAAGAGTACCATCATGAGTACCTCCTACGGATCCTTTTATCATTGGGGTATCCTAGCCTAACAAAACCCAACCAACCATAGCTCAATCAACTACATAACAACCTCCTATGATGGCTAATGCTACCACCTATTCTTCATAACCAATAGCTGATAACTAGAAAACCTCGATCAAGCAAAGGAAGAAGCATAAGAAAAAGCCCAAGGGTGACAACTAGAAAAAGGCACAAAAGGAAGTGGTTCCACCAAAGCTTACTTCCATATCAACTATACCCATAACCTCCTCTATCCAACTTGCTTCAACCAACAAGCCACAGGAAAACACGAAAGCCCATAACTAGAATAATGAGAAAAGGCCTCGACAACCACAACGTAAAGTTGAAGTTCACATTTTGAGATGCATGGAGGAAGTAAAGCATAACTGAGACAACAAGCCCATGGCTAATGATAAAAAATTCATTAATGCAATGGACCAAGTTACATAATCCCTCAAGCAAAAGAACACAACTCTAAACTTGTATGACCTAATCATAACTTCCACCACATATCATGAGATGATAGTCAAAATGTTAACTTCCATCACAATTATTAAGGACATCCCTACTAATGAGGAAGTCATCCATGTAGTGATGATTTCTCCCTCACCAAGGGAGGAGAATTCAACATCCTTAGTGTTTCACAATAGGGAAATTAAGTTTAATCTCAAAAATGGTGAAGTAACTAGAGCTTCTCTATTCATAACCATATGTGTAGGTAGTCTAAAGTGCATCAAGTGCATGTTGATGATGGAGCTGCAAACAATGTCATCCCAAGCACCATTATTAAACACTTGGGCCTAACTAAGCACATACAACCTACATCAACAATTTCCCTCAAGTCTTGTAATAGATCAAGGGTTGTCATCAAGGGGTCTATCTCCTTGAAATTTTTTACAAGAGAGTAATTCCCTACAACTACAAATTTCTTGGTGATGGAAGAAACTCTAGGGTTCAACCTTCTCTTGGAAATACCATGGTTGGCTTAATTACGAGTTGTCTCCTCACACATTCATCAAGACATTCACCTTCCTTATTAGGGAGGTGAAATCATCATTCATGGTGATAATGTGATTCCCCTTGCTATAAAAAATATGAACATGGAACAAGGGTCTAAAGTGGAGCTTCAAGAAGAAGCTCCCAACCATGAAATTCAACAACCCAAGAAAGCCAATGATGACAATAATACACAATGGGATGCATTATGGGATCAAATCTCTTTTAACATCATTAGTGAAGGGGATGTTGAATATAATATTTTGCAGAGGAGACCTTACTCATTCCCTAATTTTGCAAAGATTAGGAAGAATTTGCACAAGTGATGTTCACCTTGACCCTTTTCATCCCATGCCCCTATAACCAAATACACTAATAGCCATGTGGCCTAACCTTTCTTTCTTAATTTTTTATACTATTTTATGCACTTTGTTTTACTCTTTATGCATATAGGCTAAGTTTCTACTTTCATTTGCATTTTTACTTATTATAGACTTTCTTTTTCTTTACTTTTACTCATGTTATAAACAAAAAAAGGCCTTAAAATATAAAATTTCCAAAAAAATGTAGGTCTTTCTTTAACAAAGGCCTCGTATAGCCTTAAACTAGCAAAATCAAGGTCTACTATTGCCTTAAATTGGCATCAAGACCCACTATGGCCTTAAATTGGCATCAAAGCCCATTATGGCATTAAAGTGGCACCATGGCCTACCATGGCCTTAAACTAGCAAATACAATCACATAACATAGCTTGCAATGGCCTAAAATTGGCAAAGTAAACATAACACAACATGGCCTACCATGATCCTAAACTAGCAAAATCAACACAACTTGCACCCACCATGGCCTAAAATTGGCAAGAATTTATTTAATTATATTATATTTTATTTTATATTTAGCCTATTATCACATTGATTAGCCTCTTAATGTTATAACTAAAACATCAACCTAGACATTCACAACATCTATAACATTTACAATGCTTACAACAACAATATGTATAGCCAAAAATAAAACCAAAATTTTAAATTTAGATTTAAAGTATCCATAACATACATAGCCATGGCCACACCATGTGGCACAAATGTCAAAAAAATAATAATAACCATCTACAACATAGTCTTGGCTAATACAAACCATCCACATGAAAATAAAAAAAAATAGCCAACAAACTAAGCTGATGAAGGCTGCTGAGGGGTGTGTGGAGAAGGAATTTGTGGGTCATTCCCACCCTCACCACTGGGGCCACTAATGTCTCCTAGGGTTGCTAATGTCTCCTAAGGTCTAAAATATAACAACACATAGCCAATTAGTGACCAATAGCCAAAATCATAACTTAGAACAAAAACTAAGATATAAAATACATCTAACGTATGAAGATTCTAGCTCCATAACTTCCAAGGGTAGATGTGGAAGGCCTTCCTCCAAACAATAGAGGATCTAGTCCTCTATCATGTTAACCTAGTCATCATCCCAAAGATCAATGCCACAAGGATGCTAGTCCTATCTACCATAGTTCAAATAGGTGGTTCTAAGGCCATTGTAGCCATAGAGGTCTTGCCTACAGTAGTGTTAATTTGAGTAGTAGGGGATTACTCCACTATGAGAGTACTCTAAAAAATTTGATAAGCATTCTCTGCCTAGATCTCCTAGATGAACAACTCTCTCTTCCACTATTCATCCTACTCCTTCTTAAGCCACTTAAGGTAGGCCCCATGATCTACCTTGTACTATTGCTTGTGAATCTTTTGTTTTTTACCCCACTCTAGGAACCAAGCACAGTGATCTTTCCAATCCTTAACCTTCTAGGAAATGAGGTCCATCTACATCTGTTGTTTTTCCATCTTTTGTAAGATTGCTACTTTATCCTAAATAACATGCTATTAGTGGGTCCACATGATCCCCCTAGTCTACAACTCCCCTAAGTTAGCCACTTGGGCTTCCACAAAGGCCTTGTGATCTCAAAGATCTCTAATGGTTTACTCTTGTAGTTGATTCTTCTCCCTTAATGCCATAGTTTCTTCCCATAGGGATTCATTGGGCCTCTCTAGCTCCCATGAAGTTTTTGCACATGACATTGCTAGATCAGTAGCAATTTCATGCAACTTCAAGCATCCACTAGATACATTAAAGTGAAGCTTAGGTAAGGAGTCAATCTCCATGTCTCTATTGGGATCCCACTCCATAGAAGGCACTACACATAAAATAAATTCCTTATCTATCTTAGGTGCAACTTATTACAATCAGTCAATGATGTCCTTAGCCATCTTATACATGAACTCCACCTTGTTTGGGGTCTCCACCTATGGTTTCACATGAAATTTAGGGATAAGGGCTTGCAATGGTGGCTTAGGAACTACTATAAGAATAATAACCATCAAATGGTTAGGATGAAAACCAAAATTAAACTATAAAATATNCCATAGTACATAGAAAACTGATTAACACATGAAACCATAAAGTAGCCATAAAATTTAAAACATAAAATAGAAAAACTTAAACAAAGGATACCTATGACTACCTACTATGATGGCCTAAGATTAAACTTAAGCTTCTTCAGAGTAGGTTGGTTTGATGTCAGTGGTGCTTCCACCATAGGCCACTTAAATTTCTCTCTGACTATCACTTCAACTTTCCTATGTAGTTTCTTGGCCTTTAAGATGCTCATTGGGGATATGAGAGGCTCCTTGTCATCCATGCTATCAAGGGACTCACACTACCTAACATCCAAATCCTTGATGGTAATAGACAATGTATCATCCATCCCCTTTGCTGGATTCTAGGCTTGCATTGTTGGATAAATGATCTTTATCCAAGGCTTAGAAAGTTGGCTTGAGTCTTGGATAATTCATCATCCATTCCTATACAACACCAAAAACTCCACAAACCTCTTCAAATAACCTACAAAAAATGCAAAAGTACATGTGGATTATTATAGAGGTATTTGCACAGAGTCTCAAGATCTCCTCCTAAACCCAATAGCCAAAGTAGCCACCTAGTTAAACCTAGTATCATCAATCAAAACCTTATTAAAGGTCCACCCTTGCACAATGCCAATAATCTTCTTTTGCAATAATATTTTAGAAAATGCATGAGACCTTAATAAAGGATATGACTCATTTGCATCAGGGTTCATGAAGCCATCCATGGAAATTTCAAAGTGGCCCATGTTGGCACCAAGCCACTACAAAAATTCCTTACAATGACTAGATTCCTTTACAATCTTGGCGGGAACCTTTGCCCCATTAGTAGAAACACTAAATAAGTTGCAAAAGAGGCCCTCATCAATATCCATGCTAACCTTCACACCTCAAATGATGGTGCTAAAATGACCAACCTTCTCATCAAAGAAGTTGATGACATGCAACATCTCTATAGTAAGGATGGAAGGGATGGGTGTCATAAATACATAAAAAAAAACTACACACTAGATATTTTCTTGAATGTACCTAGGCACCTATCCCCTCAATCACTCCTATGCTTGTATCACCTCACCAAACTTTAGGATGAGTGTATCCTCATGACATGCCCCTGAAAGTGGTATGGTGACATCAGTAGAGGTGGAAGGTCCTACAAAGCAACAACCAAAATTTAGCATCAACATAAGCATGTTTAATAACTAGCCAAAGCAATAGGAAAATTAGAATTTTCATAATCATAAAGCATTAGAAGCTATAGTCTTTATGTTTACCTTTCCTCTCTTCTTTAATCTAGTTTGAGTGGAGGTCCTAGCTACAAGGATTTGATCCATGAAGTTATTGGAGTCTACCCACCAGTTATACATTGTCTCATCATCCTTACACTTATTGTATACAAGGTTGAACCTTATAGCATAGGCATTGAAGTCCCCTCTTAACTATTGAGACACAACAATTCTAATCTAGGAGCCCTTGGTGAATTCATCTAGGGGATTTTGAGCCATTGCCAAGGTTTGATCATTGACCTTATAACTACAAGAAGTTCATAAGACCAATGAAATTAGGAAAGGTAGTTTAGCCAATAAAGCTAAAAATACATGAAAACACTATAACAACTATGCTTACCATGGTAGACAATACATAGTGCTAATTGAGTTCTAGAATAATGTGTGGGCCCTATGCACCACCATCAAAGTATTATCAGCACTGTACTAACTATACTCTGACATCATCTAGATCTTCATAAGGTAATGTGGGCTGATGGCATCTATTGTCTCCTCTATGTCCTAAGAGGTAAATTTTCGGTAATAAACTTGACAATCAAGCTGAATGCTTGAGGAAACAAGGCCTCCACTATAGCCGCAGCTACATCTATGAACAATTGTGACCACAACATTACACTAAAGTTTTTTAGAATGTAGGCAAGGAATTTCCTTATGGCTAGAACTATAGTGATAGCTTCTCCAAAGGCCTATCAAGGAGAGAGGTATTATTCTTGGGATGACCAATGTAGCACAAAATGCCCACCAAATCCAAAATGATGAGGATGGACTTCAAGTAAACCTTGCATGGCCAAAACAAAAAAATTATGATCAATTGGAATTACTTAATAAATTTGGAAAAAACATCTTAGTTGGAGGTGAAATTAGCCTCTTTAAAAAGCTCTAAGGTGTTTATCAAAGTTAACTTAAGAAATTCCACAAAAAAAACCATTATTATGACCTTGCATCGACTTACATTATGACCAATTGGAATTACTTAACAAATTTGGAAAAAGCATCCTAGTTGGAGGTGAATTTAGCCTCTGCAAGAAGCTCTAAGATGTCTATTTGAGTTCACTTAAGAAATTCCACAAATGAATTACTACAACCCTCCATAGCCTTTTACTTAATAGCCCAAAATATTATAGCCAAAATTAAGCCTTAGTTTAAACCATGCTTAAACTTAGAAAAATCATTAAAACTTAAAAAATACCATATAGCCATAGTAAAAATCATTCTAAAAATAGTAAAAAAAAATTCTTAAAAAAATTAAAAAATAATTTTTACATGAGTTTTACAAGAAAAACTACACATATCAGTCACATCCATCTAAAATTTAACCTTTTTCACATAGTTTAACCAAAAATTTATTAAAAATTCATCTAACTCAAATTTCAATGATTTCACCATGGATGGAATCCTGAAATCATGAACCTTCTATCCATAGCCATTACAACCAAGAAAACATAATTGTTTTTTTCATAAAACATAGACAAAATTAGCAAAACCATAGCCATCACCATTAACCCCCTTTTTTGTAGGGTTGGTAAAAAATTCAACAAGAATTTGTTTAACCTCTAAACGAAGTGATTCTATAACCATTTTAAAGCTTAAATCAATTTCTACATATCCATATTTAATAAAAATTGAAATCCTTTCCATTTATTCAAAAGAAAATTCATCAATTTGGAGGAAAATATAAAAATGGCATAAACCTCCTCTTGACATAAGCTTAGCAAAAAATTCATTTTAAAGTCAATTAGAGAAATTCCACCTCCTTTGGAAAGCTGAAGCTAATAGCTACCTAGCCATAACTAAAAAATATCCAAAACTCTAGTTGTTTTCTTAGAAACAATTCATGAACTTACATGAAAATCTAAAAATGACACAATAAGCCTAATTGCATGACCTTAGGAAAACAACCATAACTCTATCATTGTTAATCCAAATCAAACAAGATGACAGCCATTGGAAAGCTTAAATGTAGGGCTACAAACTCATGACATTATATTTGAAAAATATGTAGCCATTGAAACACCATCAATTTTGGGCTCTTATGACTCACATGAGATTTGCTCAAGCATGATGGGCTGCATAGATCATGTGGCACCCGAAAAGTCCAAATGCGTGCAAAGTTTTCTCTAGGCCTATCTACTGTGTTCCTCAACACAGCTAACGTAGCACCTAGTTGCAAGGCCAATTTGCACAAATAGAGCATTTGGGATGGACCATACAGTTTAACAAATTTTCTATCTTCCAGGCCATCCCTATCATTGGTCCACCTGAGTGCCAGGCTAGGAGTAGTCAAAAGTGTTCAAGATATGCAAAACTATTTGAAAAATTTTCTATTTTTGACCTGTCATGCTACAGTATGCTACACAACATAGATAACATAGCAGGCCATGTGATGCTAAAACTTTTTCTAAGTGTTGAACCAAACATAGAAGATGCATTTGGGTAATTTTTTGACTTCCAAGGGTGCTTGTCTTATTGCATCCTCGGGCTATGATCAAGGTGGCATGGAAAAATTAGGAAAGTTTCACAAAAGTCATCCTAATTTGGGTGCTACGCTGCACAACGTAGCATAGCGTAGCAAGGTGCTAGCATACAAAAATCTACCCTCAAGTTATTTTGGCATGAAAAATGCATTTTACTGTTCTTCAACCTCCAAAGCTACTTTTCCCACCTTGCCCTTAGAACATGAACAAGGTCCCATGGTAGAGAAGTGCAAATTAATTTAAAATTTGTCCAAAATCAAGTGCTACACTACACAGTGTAGCACAACGTAGCAAACATATCAAGGACAAAAGTGTTTCAAGAATGAAACTGGGAGGTCTTAGGCTCTTTTGACATGAAAAGCATGATTACTAATTGTTGAAGTTGCTAATTGTGAACGTTTAGCTCTGATGGATGAGAATGGATGTTGGGCAGATGTAGGTTTTTGGTTGCAGGTGTACAACGTCCAAGTCTGTATGAAGCCCAACGTATGAGCTTAATGCCTAGATTTCTTAAGTGTATGAGATTTCAATTTTTCTGACCCTTGATCTAGTGGAAAAATAGGAGATTTATAGGGTTTTGAACATGAGATTCGAATCTGGGAGAAGATCAATGGTTGCGGGGTGAGAAAAATTTGGATCAGGTGATAGGTGTGTGCGTTGACCGAATGCACAGAAATTGTTACAATGTACAGTGCAGCATCCAAGATCTCTTACACTAGCGTGCATAATGCCCAGCGTAAGAACTTAAAACACTGAAAAAAATGTCAAAAATGCTACAAATGTTAATGTACAAGCATGGATCTGGGTGTCTGGCCTCCAAATCTACAGTTCTATGATGTTTTTGTATTGCCAAAGCCTCTAGCATGCATGGATCTAGCTTTGATGTGTGCATAGCCTATTCTGGCATCAGTGTCTGGCATCCAACATCCAGTGTCCAACGTATGAAAGTGTTTGCACTAGTTTACACTACTGGAAGCATGCCAGTGTGACTAACAGCATTTGACCTAAAAATAGTGCATTTTGAACCCATTTTTGACCTATGAGACCCATTTTTAGAGTGGATTTGCATGGCATGGGTCACGAGGATTCTGTGTACCAAATTTAGGCTGATTTGGATGTCGTTTTAGCCCTATTTTGGTTGATTACGCTGTGCAGCGTCTAAAAAAGTAACCTGAGCATCACCAAGTGTTTTTGCCCTATTTTGAGCTCATTTTTGTATGTTGATGCTTGTTTGATGTTTCCTGACTATTGCTTGCTCTCCAGGGTGGCCTGGGTGCAAATTTTAACTCCCTTTGGTTGCCATTTTGGGCCTTTTTAGGTTTGTTACGCTGTTCATACGCTGTGCAGCATCTCAAAAAGTAACCCCAGCGTCACCAAGTCAAAATGACATATTTGAGATTTAACTTTGGAGTTTTTGAAGGTTGGGAGTTGCTAGGGGCCTTGGTTAAGGTCATGGGGGTTCCTTGTCCTTGATTATATCTTGTTTGAACTCAGTTTTAGCCCTCCAAAAGTTGGTTACGTTGATCCTTACGTTGTGCAATGTAAGCTAGTGTGACCAAAATGTACTTAGCCCGAACTAGGTATCTTGAACCCAAAACTTATGATTCTAGATGCCAAAAGCTGGTGCAGTCACCTGTGGGCCCTGGGGGAACCTTGCTTGTTAAATCGTGAACCATTGGGGGTTGTTTCAGAGGCCTCCAAGTTTGGTCATGCTGTACTCATGCTTGGGAAGCTGCATGAATTAACTTGAATCTTGTCTGAAGGTGCTAGGATAAAATTTTGTGGTGTTTTCATTGGTCCCTCTTTATTGATGCTTGGATGAATTTACCTAAGAGGCATCAACAAAGAAGTACAAAACACCATGAGTAATTGGATATCAAGCATTTTTCTTTGGTACTTGGCGAGATGTCATTGCACCGTGATCAGAAGTACATGGGATCAGGAAATGAGGTTTTGAGGTGTATAGGGAGATGGTTTGTAACTGTGAGATTGAGGATTGATGAAGGGATGGTTTTGTTTAATTGTGGGAAGAGGAATGCTCTTGTGTGAACACATCATGTTGGTCCTTGTCAATAGCCAGTATCTAGCAGACTTGGGACCAAGGCATGGGATGTGCATCCTTTGGATGAATGAGACTCTTGTATCCTATTTAAGAGAAATCTTTGTCACAACCAAAGCCATGCGGTGAGGTGGTGCATTATTTGGAGAAATAGGACCCTTACTGAGTGTCAAAGGGAACCTATTGTCCAACAGCCAAAGCCATGCGGTGGGATGCAACATGATTGTTTGAGACACAAGTGTTTTCTTCCAAGACAAGTACCTTCCTGCCTTGAGCTTGTATGAGAAGTGCTATGGGTCTTGTGATGGATTTTTCTCTTTGATTTTTTTTATTTTTGTTTTTTTAACAGAGCTCTCTTTCAATGTTATACTTATGCTTGTGTGCTTGTATTTGTTTCATGTGTTGTGCTGTGTGTTGCAACTGCTTTGAGAGTTATAGTGTGCAACCATGTGTTCAGAGTTTTGGTGACTAGGATGTATTTGAGAAATGTAACTGAATAGAGTAGAGAGAACATGCTAGGGAATGAGGGACATTTGGGGAATTGGGAATGTATTTGTGAATGGTTTGATTAACCTGGTAACATGCATCAAGAACAATATGGTACCTCGTTGTCATGATGAAATGCATCCATGTACGAACACCTTTGGGTGTCATCCTGCAAACACAACTCCAAGAAGATAAGAAAACCACGAGTGAATTAGTTAGCTTAACACTTTAAACATGGATACAACCAATGGGATGGAGACATCGCGTGTGACCATAGGCAAACAAAATTGAGTAGCAGCAATGTTGTCAGAGTCCATGTGATGAATTCATGCAGTAGGTTGATGAAGGCATGTTGTTTGATTACATCAACAAATTAGTAAGCCAGTGAAGAGGTTGCCATTTTATAGTCTTGGTGGACTGTCGTGGGTTAGTTTGACATCATAACCCATTGGACATTGCCAATTTAGCATCATAGCAGACAATGCAATGCTAGTTTATAGTTGTGGCGGACTATGGAGAGGCGAGCTAGTTTATAGTCTTAGCGGACTCTGTCAAATGAGAGTGTGGTAGTTTATTATCATTCCAGATGACCTGTGGTATCAGTTTTAGGTCATGATGCCAGGACCGTTCTGTGGTATCAGTTTATCATCATGATTTCAGGACGAATGCATACCTTAGGCTTTGTTCAGATGTAAAATGTCTTGAGGTACATGTGATTTGTTGGATGAGCAAGCTCGTTACTATCCATATCAGCTAGTTTAAATGCTCCATTTTTGTATCCTTTGGTGACCAAGTAAGATCCTTCCCAATTGGTCGATAATTTATCCGTGTGTTCATGGACTGCCTTAAGGACAAGGTCACCTTCCTTGATTGGGCAATTGTGAATTTCATGTTGATGTCGACATCATTGTTGCTTCTGGTACCACTCAATTTGATCCAGTGTGCACGTTCATTCCTCCTCCACTGAGTCAAGGTCAACAATGCATGAGTCATTGTTTTGACTTTCATTGAGAAGTCCAGAGAGTGTGATCTGCAATGATGGTACCTGCAACTCCAAAGGTAAAACAACTTCTGAACCATAAACAAGACTATACAATGTTTTACCTATGGATGTTCTATGCATCGTTCGATATGCCTATAGCACGTAAACTAGATGTTCGTGCCAGCTTCTTTTTCTCTAATTAAGCATTTTCTTGAGCACCATGATTATTGTTTTATTCGTGGATTCTTCTTGACCGTTGCTCTAAGGATAGTATGGTGATGAAAACGAATGTTTAATGCCTAGGCTCTCACAAAAGGTTTTGGTTTTGACACTACTAAATTGTGGCCCATTATCAGTGATTATGGTCATTGGAATGCTAAAATGAGTCACAATTTTTTCAAGGATGAAGTTGCATACTTGTTTTGATGCGATCTTCCTAAGAGTAATAGCTTCTACCCATTTTGTGAAATATTTCGTTGTGGTTATAATGAAGCTATGTCTTGCAGAAGATGGGGAAATTATTGGTCCTATGATGTCTAACCCCCATTTTTGGAAAGGCCATGTGATTTGATCTGTATGCAAGTCGTTAGGTGGCACATGTATAAGATTACCATGTTTTTGACAGATGCTGCACATTTTGACTTTGGAGAAACAGTCCTACTCCATGTGTGGCCAATAGTAGCCTAAATGTCTGATTTTGGTTGCCATTGCCTTGGATGCTATGTGCCCTTCACAAAGTCCTTTGTGAACCTCCTCTACGATGGTTTGGCCATCGATGCTGCTAATGCATACTAACAAAATGCCTTCATAGGATCTATGAAATAACGTGTCCCCTACTAGTGCATACTACCGAGAGCATTTCTGCACTATGTCATTCTGAGCATTTGTTAGATGTTGAGGTGGTTCACCATGTAGAAGGTACTCCTTTATGTCATCATACCATTCCACGGTGTGTGTTGTGCTAACGGATGCTATGGGTAGTTCATCAGGAGTGTCAGTTATGGTCTTAGGACAACCCATTATGGAACTAGGCAACACATGAAACATGTCAGGTGAAATATTTAGGGTTAGTGTTGCAAGTGCATCTATGATGGTATTGTCATTTCTGGAAACATGTTGCACATCTATGTTTGTGAATTGTTTCAGCAAATTTTTTGCCAAGTCACAGTATGGTTGTAAATGTAAAGCTTTACATATGTATACATCTGTGACTTGATTGATGACTAACTATGAGTCACCTCTAACTACGAGCTGTGTGGTTTCTGAAGTTAGTGCTGCCATGAGACCTCTAAGAAGACCTTTGTACTCTGCCACGTTGTTAGTATACAAAAAGTTTAAATGATAAGTAAAGGGTCGGATCTCCTTAGAGGGATATGTGATGATAGTTGCAACACTTTCTCCTTGGGAGGTCGATGCTTCATCAAAGTTTAAGATTGCATCATAGTTATTAGGTACTGTGTCTATTGTGTTTACATTCTCATCAAGAAACTCTGGGTTGATCATTGCTTGGTCTTGCGTCAGTGATGCGATCATTTGATTGACTATAGCTTGACCTTTAACTAATGATTGAGCTATGTAGTGCAGGTCAAACATAGAAATTATCACTTTCCATCTAGCTATCTTGCTTGATTCATATATGTTGTTCATGATAGCTCTAAGCACATTGTCTTTACAGATGATATTAACTTGGTTACAGAAGAGATAATGTTGCCACTTCTTTAAAGAAAAGATAAGGGCAAGGCGTGACCTCTCCACATCACTATAACTTTGTTCGTAGGCTACTAATGCATGGCTCAAGTAGTAAACAAGGATTTCAGTTCCATCATCGTGTTTCTAACAAAGCATAGACACGATAGATGATTTGGATGTTGCAAGGTAGATGTAAAATGGTTTATTGTTCTGTGGTGGATGAACTATCGGTAGTTGAGCTAGTGCCATTTTGATGTTCTCAAAGGCTTCTTGGCACTGTGGAGTCCATTCAAAATGCACATTCTTGCGCAACAAGTGCTGCATAGGCGTCAACTTATCCATCAAATTTTCAATGAAGCGTCTAATAAACTATAATCTACCTTTTAGACCATAAAGTTCGATAAGGTTGCTAGGTGATTTCAAATTTTTTATTTCCTTAACCTTATCTGGATCTACTCGTATCCCTATCTCAGATATGACGAATCCAAGCATTTTACCTGTTTTGACCCCAAAGACACATTTCTTTGAGTTGAGTCTAAGCTCGTATTTTAGACAACATTTCAATACCAAGTCTAGATCTTGTACATGTTGCTCAGTTGTTTTTGATTTGATCGTAATGTCATCTACATAGTCATTGAGTGAGTTGAACATATAATCACTAAAGATGAATGTCATCACTCATTGATACGTGGCCACAGCGTTGTTGAGACCGAATGGCATCATCGTATAGCAAAATGTACCTCATGGTGTCATAAAGGTTATCCTGAGTTGATGTTCGGGGTTGATCCTAATCTGGTTGTATCCTAAAAATCCATCCATAAAGGATAACAATGCATGCCTAGTAGTTGAATCAACAATTTGATCGATGCTAGGTAGCAGGAAGTCATCTTTTATGGTTGCAATGTTGAGGTCTTAGAAGTCAATGCATAGACGAATGTTTCCATTCTTCTTTGGGACTATAACCATGTTGGATATCCAATCAGTGTAATCCATAGCTTGGATGAAACCAGCTTGATAAAGCTTTGTGATCTCATTGCTAACTGCCAACGCTACTTCAGGCTTGACCTTGCGTGGTTTTTGTTTCACTGGTCTTAATTTTGGATCAAGTATGATGTTGTGCTGGACTATTCAAGGGTCGAGCCTAGGCATGTCTATGTAAGACCAAGCGAATGCTTTCATGTTGTCTTTTAGCACTCGAGCTATGTCACTGGTAAGTTGTGGATTTAATAGAGCACTTAGTTTTAAAATTTTAACTTCGCCATCTGACGTGGTTATGGGGGTTTCGACTAGGGGATCTTCGATGATGTTATCAGCTTCTAGGTCTAGAGATTTTGTCATACCTTTAAAGTAATCTAGTGTTTCTTGGGTTGATGCCACCAAATTATCATATGTTGGGGGGTCTAAATCAATGGACTCTAGATTGATTTCTCATTTAATTACTCCATGTTATCCATTGATAGACAATGGTATGAAGAGTTTCTTGCTATCCATATATTTTCTCCTACCAATGAAACAGGAAGCTATGTCAACAAGGGTGAATTTTCCTTTTTTTTTCTTAAGAAATTGATTTTACATTTAAAATGTAACCAATGGTATGCCAAGGGTAGTTTCCTATCATGGCTGGATGTATGGCAGTTTAAGGCTGTACCAAGCTAGGGTGGTAGTTTAAGGCCATACCAAGCCATGAGTGGTAGTTTAAGGCCATACTGGGTCATGCGTAATTTAAAATTTTCGTATGTGTTGTCATTTTGTTTTATTTTAGCTTTTAGATACCTGAGCCATACATATATTCTTGCAAAAGAAGGATATTTAAACATGCATAAGAAATTATTTACCTTGGAAACATATTGATACAAAGTGAAAACAAACTAAAATTAAATTAAAAAAATAAAAGATAAAGGATGGAAAAAATGCACCACGTGTGAATAGGCGATACAAGGGGAAAGACAGGATGCAAGATTGAGTGATTTGAACATCACAAGTAGCGTGAGTCCCCCCCCCCCAAAAAAAAAAATTTCCTCAAAGCATGAGTTACTTGGCAGTGACAGCAGTCAGCGTGAGTGAGCCAGAACAGTGACACCCAAGCAAACGTCCAACGTGAGAGAGATGGGGAGACAAGAGAAACAAGAACACAGGAAAGGGAAGAAGTAGGAAAGCCTGACATTCGTAGAGGAAGGGGAAGAACTACTTCAGTGTCTCCCATGACCGAAGGTTTCATCATGGATGGGAACCCCTCACAAGTTAGTTGCCTCTCTCTATTTTTGTTTGCCATTTTTTTGTTGTTGTTTTCATTGCAGGAATGGGATGTAGCATGAGTCATTAGAGCCATGAACTTTGGTATGTCTAGATAATTTCTTTGACTATTTTGATTTCTTTACTATGTCCCACTGTGTTCTTTTTGAATCTAGCATTTGGAGCTCTTAGTTTAGGTTGTCCTCCCAAGTGTGAGTTGGCCTTCTTCAGCATGAGTTCTTTCCTTCATCACACATGGCTCGTTTAGCATGGGTTTTTAGTGGGATTCTCTCAGCGTGAGTAGCTTTTGTGTTGTGTTTCTTTTGGCATCATGGTTGGAGTGGCTTCCAACATGATTTAATTTCCTTAACGTGAGTAGCTAATTGCTAGAGTGTGTTATCCGTGATGTGTGTTTATCTTGGGGCCTGATCGTTTTGATTTATGAGTGTAAGTGATGCATGTTCATAGGTAGCATGAATGAAAATAAAAGCCATATTTTTGGGTGCATTTTATTTTGGCAGTTTTGGGGAGGGCCAGGGTTTCTGAGATTTTTTTTGTTTTCCCTGCCATGAATTGTAGGGTTTGCATTCCCAGTATTAGTTGCAGTTCCAAGGCTTGTACATGAGGGTTTGAATGCCTGATTTTGAGATTGTGGATGAAATGGAATAGGCTGAGTACCTATCCTTGGTCATCCGGTGTGCATGTATGGCCCATAAATCATGGGTGTTTCTTGCCTCAATTAGCATGAGTTCATAGGTGGAATTATCCTCATCACGCATAGAAGGCCTCATCCAGCATGAGTACATGACTTAAATATTAGCATGAATGTGGTCCTAGGATCAACGTTAGCATGAGTGCAGGACCAAGCATTAGCATGAGTGCCTATCCTAGTGTCAGCGTGAGTTCATAGAGTCAAAATCTACATTAATAAGGGGCCAAAATCAACGTGATGGTAAGTACAGAACCATGGGTAGCATGAGTTTACAACCCAGTGAGTGAATATTCCAATGTGAGTGTTTTCATCAGCGTGAGTACAAGCTTTCAGTATCAGTGTGAGTAGTTTGGTTTGCAATATTAGTGTGAGTAGTTTGGTTTTCCCATACTCAGCAAAAAAAAAAATTTATTTTGAATGAATACAAGCGCCTAACTTCGCATACACTATGTGAGTGACTCGAGTTTCCTTAACAGTGTGAGTTTTCCTTGGCCCAATAGCGTGCGCTTATAGTTTGGCTTTATCGTGAGTGCCTGGTAACTTCACCCATCCACCAAGAGTATAAACTTTGATGCCTCCAATTTAATCTGTTCTAGTTAGTACCATACATCTACCTCACACTTGTTTCATTCCATTGCATATCAATTATGCTCGTGTACTAGCATTCACAATCGGTCATTTGTGAATGCTATTGTTAGAACAAAGCCTAACCAAGTGTCATGATGCATTTTGTGAATTATTTTTACAAATCGTCGGCATACCTTGTCTGAAACCAACTGATCTATGAATATGATATGCAAATTTGGTGGAGCCTACTGTGACTATGAATAGTGGGCCTTGATCGGGAGAAATTGAATATGCTTTTCTAGACTAACACAAATAGAAATACAAGGCTCATGTGCTATCCATTATATTGGTCGACCTCGCCTCCTTAACGAACGAAGCCCCTAGTAGTGAGTGATCTCAAGTTTTGGTTAAAAAAATGGGAGAGGAATTGGTTGTTTCTTACAAGTTAAGCTTATCTCCAACATCAGTGTACTAGCAAAATGAAAACATGGTAGGCATCGCGATTCACAAGTAACGAGGAAGGCTTTTTGATCAAAGCCATTAATTCTAAGCATAGTCATGGGCAATAAAATATATAGCATGTAATTTATTAGGTGATGTTTGGTGAATATTCATTGCAGATCACAAATAATTTCAGTCTATGAAAATAATTTAACACAACCTTTTATATCACGCTATATTATTGGGATAAATCACCTTATATGGCCAATATATTATTTTTATATAAAAGGAAATTGACACCGTGCTTTATTAAATTGGTGATTTATTATGATGATTCGTCTATGTGTAAAATATATATTTTATCTAGTCCAACGATAAAATATTGATGCTAAAAATCACATGTTTTGATGCCATGGGAGTGTATTTTGGTGCAAAACGTAAGCATGAGTTACTCCCCTAAGTTTCGGCGTGAGAATACCTTAGTATTGGCGTGAATAGCTCATGTGGGCATCCGTGTTTGTGGGCATCGCATGAGTTGGGCCTTAAAACATTACACAATCCTCCAAGATGAGATCAGAAATAACTTATGCAAGCTTAGCACACGTAAGGAACATGGGAGTAGCAGGTATTCAGGGAAGAGTCGGTCATTAGCGGTGCATTCAAACGGCTTGGCTTCAAATGGCATGAGTTATTTTCATTTTATTTTAAGTTGTTGCCATCTTGTGTGCAGCATGAGTATTTCCCCTCTGCAACGTGAGTCACTTTTTCCAGTATCTAAGATAATGTGGACTAATTGCTATTTTACCTATGGTTGTAACATAAACTATTAATCATAATTTTTGCAAACGTTATCCTTCGGATGTTAGTATTATCTAATAAATTTCTATGTTTTCCATTGAGGATTAAATGCACCAAACGAATACTGGAGTTCTTGTCCCATGGGGTATACAACTTTTGTAGTTATTCATTTTATTATTATTTCTCTTGCTAGTTCTCTCTTGTATATTTATGTTTTGTTGATGGTTACTTTCATTTTGTGTTTGTTTATAGGATTGTGGAGATGATGGAGCGGGCCCTAGTGGAGTAGGAGCCGATGATGTAGAGGGATTTGGGGATCAAGCCCCTCCTAGCGCTAATGTTTAATTTAACTTATTATTGTTTTTAGCTTAGTTATGTTTTTTTTTGTTGAAATTTTGTGGATTGTATGAAAGTGAATGCATGATATAATGTTAACATTTGATATTATCAATTTATACATTTATACATTTTTTTGCTATTTTTATGTTATTCAAGTTTTTTTTTTTTTTTTTGGCTTCCAAACTTTTGATAAACACAAGTGTAAACACAAAATAATTTTGTTTATTTTTTTTTTTTGTTTTTTTTTTTGTTTTAACAATTTGTAAATGTGAAAGTAACTGAAATGATAATAGTGTAGAAGAAATGTAAGCGGAATAATAATCTATAAAGCAAGGATGCAACTATGCATGCAGACAAAGAATGTAATTTTAAAGAAACGGAAGTGTAGCTTGTTCTAGTTTAAGGCCATTTCGGGCCATGCGTATCAATTTAAAGTCATAACGGGATTTAGCAATGGTGTTCTAGTTTAAGGTCATTTCGGGCCACATGAAAACAATAGAGATTTAGACTATTTCAGTGGGTTTTAAAATAAACCTGCCATTCCCGACCGTGGCTAGTTTTATGTCATTGCAGACATGTGGTATTTTAACATCATTTCGGACGATTGGTAGTTTCACGTCATTTCGGATGATTGGTAGTTTTACATCATTTTGGACGATTGGTAGTTTTAATAGTTGAGTAGCTTCTTTAATTTTCAAAGATTGACGTGGTGTGTCAGGAATGTTTGTGTAATCGTATATTTAGCGTCTTCATCGCTAATTATGTTAAATGGTAATTCTGACCATGAGACATCTAGGGGAATAAATCCTATGTTAGCATGCTCTGATGTTTCCACGTTTTGTAATGTTTACATATCTTCTGGGGGATCACGGTTTGGAGATTGGTTATCATTTTGGTTGTCAATGGATGTGGCATCCTATTTAAACTCGAGAGTAGTGTTATCCTATTTAGGCTCATCAAATTCGACTTCTGAGCCTTGGTTTGTGCCTACATGTGCAAAGGTGTTGGGTGTAGCCACATCACCATGTATAATTATTTCACCACCCTCGTACGGTAGGTGAATCTCTTGGTGGATGGGTGAGGATACCGCTTTTAATTAGGCTAACCATGGTCATCCCAATATCAATTTAAAACCAAGCATCTCATCTACAATTACAAATTTAGCTGACGTGGGGAATTGGTCCCCTACTATGAAATCCAAAGTTCGTATTCCTTTGAAAACTATGTGTGATCCACTGAACAATTTCAGGAATGTTGTGGAAGTTGGTTTGATTTGTTCAGTTATCCCTAACTATTCGATTATAGGGTATGGTACTATGTTCGTGGCTACTCCGTCATCTACATGCACCCTATGTATTTTAAATTGATTTGCTTGTATAGTTATGAACATGGGTGCAGTGGTGAATTTTCCTATTTTTTCATCTATTTTTATATTATCCATGTTGAAGCTTAGTGATGTAGCTCCTGATCCTTGATATGGGGACATTACCGCATGAATGGAAGGTTCATTTGTAGGCAAGTCTTTGCTAATTGGGATCGATGTTAACATGCGTACTAAGGCTTCACGATGAACTTGAGAAGTCAACATGAGGCCACACAAGCTTAAAGATGTGTTTTTTTTTTGTTTAAGCACCTATGTAACCTGAGTTAGGGCATTGGCCAAGTATTTACTATTTTCTATGCTCTTGCTAGTTGAGACTTGGTCCATTGGACCCAACAATTGTATCTCTTATGGAACGATTTTCGTGTGATCTAATGTGACGGTTGGGTTTGATGTATCTAGCATTCCTAATTTTTTGCTTTCATGGCTCATTCTTGGCTCATCAGATGTCAAAGCCATAGGTACAACATTTAAGGGAGTGGGTTTCGGTGGTCCCAATTCAAGACTTCGATGTTCTTTTTCCAACTATTCCCTAGTAAGTCTGTCGGCGATGTGTTCTCACGAAGGTCATGGGGAAACCGTTGGAGCTTGAACATTGGGTTATTTTGGGACTCGGATTACGAATGGAGCGGGTCAGAGTTGCAGTTGAATGGTTGGAGATGGTTGTGTGTCAGGGTGTTTAGGCACCCTGATGATGAATGGGGTTCGTTTGGTTTGCAGTTGAGGAGTATGAGGTTGAAGATCAGGGTGTTTGGGTACCCTGATTACGAAGGGGGTTGGTCAGTTTTTTGATTATACCTCTGTGGTTGTGACTGCGGGTGGCACTCGGACCACAAAGGGAGTGGGCCAGGTAGGCGGTTGCACATTTGTGGTTGCATTAGAAGGGGGTACATGAATGATGAATGGTTTTTGAGGCGTAGGTAGATTGTATGTGGGGTACAAAGATTGCAGGGATGATGTTGACGTTGTAGGAGTGACATAAATCATGAAAGGTTTTGTGGCCATACCTTGCTCATTTCTGATATGGATCATGTTAATAACGTACGGAGCTTCCTTAGTATTAAGGGGATCTTTGTACATGCCCATAGATTGATTCTATGATTTAACAGGGTTAGCATCATCAAATTTTATTTCATCCCTATCAATCATACATTGTATGTCTTGTTTGAGGGTGAAACAATAATCAGTACCATGCCCATTCCATTCATGGTACTCACAAAATCGATCTAGTCTAAAGCCTCTTAGAATAGAAAGCTTATTTGGAGTTGTCAAGCTTGGGTTTTTGACCAATTCATAGAATCTGTCGTGTCTCTGGGCTATTGCTGGAGACAGCTGCTTGTGTTTAATGGCCCCAGCCTTCAAAAGTTGATCTAATAACTGGGAAGCGTTGTGTATTGAGCAGGGTCTTTCCTCTCAAACGTACGTGCATGACTCGTCTTAGCAGCTTGCGTGGTAGATGGTTTAGGTGTATATGTAGGAGTGGTTCTCTCATAGTTAACAGGACCAATAGGTGGTCTACCTTGTTATCCCATGTTGGTAGGTTGAGTCTCTACTACTGCTACTACTGTTGCTTTAGCCTTTTCTTTATCTTTTTTAGTGTGTTGATTTTTGAAGGTTGAGTAAGCAGGGTCATGGCTATTTTGGGCTGCCTCTTCTATGTTTTTAATCTATACAAAAGCTTGGTTTAGAGTGCACGCATTTAGATAGTACAGTTTCAATTTGACAAAATCATTCACGAATCCCTTAAGAATTGTAAGAAGGTATGTTTTCGGGATTGGCTCATGAAGTTCGTTGAGAGCAAAACTCAATCTTTGGATAAATTTTTGTACAAGTTCAAGCGGTGCCTGTTTTACCTGTATCAAACTATCCAAGGTTGCTTCAGGTTTCAAGTTGTATTTAAACCTGGTAATGAACTAGTATAAAAGATCCTCCAAAGAGGATATGGAGTTACGAGGAAAGGCTCGATACTAGTCTAATGCTCTGCCAGTGAGGGACATGGCGAACACATGCAAGATTGCATGGGGCCAAGCCTGAAGAAATAGGCATTCTAGTCTAAATGTGACTAGATGGGTGTTAGGATCTCCTTCCCCATTGTATTTGGTTAGTTGAGGAAAAGAAACTCCTTTGGGCAAGGTTAATGCTGGTACCGAAGAGCTAATATGATCATCTTAGTAAAAATCTAATACTTTAAGCTCTTCATTATTAGCAGTTTTGAGGTGTTTTACCTCATCAGTGAGCTCTTACATCATCATTTTTGCTTTGGCCCATTCTTGGGCACTTGGTGGAGCAGTAGGTTAGCTAGTTTGAGTGCCATACAAATTAGACTACTATGCAATGGGCAAAAAAGAAGAAAGTTGAGTGGTCAAAGGTTGCACTTGTGGAATATTTATAGTGGGTGCTACTAAGGATGGCATACCGTAAGGTGTAGGTTTTTGTTGTTGTTGTTGTTGAGAAACAGGGGTGGGCCATTGGCCAATTGTGGGTTGTGAAGGGAGAATTTGTACCTACCGTTGTACTGGAGGAGCCAAGGATGTGGTATGAACCTACACTCATGGTATGAATTGTGTAGATGTGGAAGCAGGTATCAAGGATGGCATCCTGATTACTTGGGATGGGAAAGTTGCTCCTACATTAGTTTGAGAGGGGGGTTGTTGAGGTTGTACTTGTAAGAGAGGGGATAATGTGGTGACTAGAGGAATAGTGGGGATGGGTATATTGAATTGAGTATTGGTCATAGGGAGAGTGGGAATAAGAGTGGATGCTTCCTGTTGTGGCACATGTGCCTGAGTGCTTTTAACTGTATGAAGTGACATGGTCTCTCCCGTGAAAGGGTGAAATAACAGATTCGTGTAAGTATGTGGATTGAGAGTATGGTATGAATCCCCGTGTTCGGATTCAGCCACGAAATTGTCTTCCTCATCTCCATTTTGAGATTCTACGGTGGGTTGGTGTGAGGTTTGGTTCCTTGCCATGAGTATTTGTGATAGGAGTTCATGGTGGGATTCAGTAAGTGGGATGACATCATAGGCGGTAAGAATGAAGTCATGGCCTCATTTGTAAATTAGCTCATAGTGCCTCTTTGCTTCTAGCTCGGCTTGGTCAACGGCTAGGTTAGCTTGGATTTTAACATAAATAAAGTTATATTTTTCAAGCGTTAAGATGGTGAACGTGGGATCTTTACCTTGCAATCTCAGTAACCAACGAGGTGGCCCCTAAGGATTCATCTTGCCAAGGATGACCATGGACTCAGTGGCAGTGACAGGACCTAGGATTATAGTACTGAAGTCGGTAATGGACATGGCAGTGGTGTTGGTGTGCATAGGGTCCATTGTCAAAGTGTCTAGATGTAATAGCGTAAGTGAAAGAAAATAAATGGCTAAGTGTTAGAGAGAGAAAATGCGGATAAGCGTTGAAAAGAGAAAATATGGCTAAGTGTTGAAGAGAGAAAATATGGCTAAGTGTTGAAGAGAGGAAATATGGCTAAGTGTTGAACAGTGTACAAAATAAATGTACTGCAGCATATGAATACCAGAAGCAGCGTACAAAGAGTTTAAAGAGGCACAGTGTATAATTAATGTGCACAGCATATAAGGTAGGGTGAGGAGCAGCGTATGATGCTAATGTTAGGAAAACAGGGTGTGAACGCCAAAGGAGTGGTGTCATACAACGTCAGCAACTATAGCTTGAGCAACTGCAGCATGACCAACTGCAATATGTGGAAACCAGGTACAGTGTCTGAAGCTAAGGCATAGCGTTTGGACGCTGGATGGGGCACCTGGGGTGAGAAAACTAAGTGCTGGATGCAGCGTCTAAGAAGAAAACTTAGATCTAGACACTGTGAATAGCATCAGAAAATAGAGATAAGGATGAGGGATGTTGTAAACAATTTCTGAAACTAGTAGAAAGTGCAGGATGCTAAGGGTAATGTCTAGATCTGAGAGGGAAAGGTGCAGGACAATGTGATTCAAGCAAGAACGTGCCTAGAAAAATGAGAAATAGCCTTTGGACTGGAAAATAGGATTTATTAGCAGGAAGTAGTGCCTAAACACTGGGAACAAGGCAGAGTAGGAACATTGGCACTAACAGCAACGTGTGAATGCTAGATATGGGATGCTAAGTGGCAAATCTAATAGAGAAAGGGCCCTCCTTCTAGCTTCATTTTTACTGTACCATCTGAAATCATCGGTGAGAGGCTGGAATGAATGGACACCGAGAGATCTACGGATGAAATAGTAAGATCCTACCTTCACCTAAGGGCAAGCTAGAAATCAATAGAGTTAGAGTGCCTTGAATGTTCTACATGCAGATCAAACGAGGACTTCCCTGAACGTATGCAATTGCGATGCGTTGGGTTATACATAAACAAATACAAAACTGAACGTAAATGAACGGAAACGAATGTAAACTGTTTAAATAATATATAATGAAAATAGGAAAAAATGTGAATAGGAACAATAATGTAAACTACAAAAATCTGGGAAATAATGCAAATTGTTTGTATTGATAAACAATTAGAATGTGCACTGGTCAGAACGCAGTTGTAGAGTGGTCGCAAGATGGACATTTAGCCCCGATGGATGAGAACGGATGCTAGGATGATGCAAATTTTTAGTTGTAGGTGTACAACATCCAAGTCTGTATGAAGCCCAGTGTATGAGATTAATGCCCAAATTTCTTAAGTGTGTGAGATTTCAATTTTTCCAACCCTTGATCTAGTGGAAAAATAGAAGATTTATAGGATTTTGGACATGAGATTTGGATCTGGAAGAAGATCAATGGTTGCAGGGTGAGAAAAATTTGGATCGGGTGATAGGTGTGTGCATTGACCAGATGCATAGAAATTGTTATAATGTGTAGTGTAGTGTCCAAGATCTCTTATGTTGGTGCGTAATTTCCAATGTAAGAACTTGAAACACTAAAAAAAATGTCAAAAATGCAAAAAATGTTAATGTACACGCGTGGATCCGAGTGTTTGGCCTTCAGATCTGCAGTTCTATGCTATTTTTGTGCTACCAAAGACTCTAGCATGTGTGGATCTAGCTTTGATGTGTGTGCAGCCTATTCTGGCATCAGCGTCTAGTGTCCAGCGTCCAGCGTATAAAAGTGTTTACACTAGGTTTACGCTGCTGGAAGCATGCTAGCGTGACTAAAAACGTTTGACCTGAAAATAGTGCATTTTGAACCCATTTTTGACCTATGAGACCTATTTTCAAAGTGGATTTGCATGCCATGAGTCATGAGGGTTCTATGTACCAACTTTGGGCTAATTTGGATGTTGTTTTGGCCTTGTTTTGGTTGATTATGCTGGGCATTACGCTATGCAGCGTCCAAAAAAGTAACCCCAGTGTCACAAAGTGTTTCTGCCCTTTTTGAGCTCATTTTTGTACATTGATGCTTGTTTGATGTTTCTTGACTACTGCCTACTCTCTAGGGTGTCTTGGGTGAAAATTTTGACTCTGTTTGGCTACCATTTTAGGCCTGTTTGGGTTTGTTATATTGTTCATACGTTGTTCAGTGTCTGAAGAAGTAACCCCAGCATCACCAAGTCAAAATGGCACATTTGAGGCTCAAATTTGGAGTTTTTGAAGGTTGGAAGCAGCTGGGGGCCTTGGTGAAGGTCATGGGGGGTACTTGTCCTTGATTTTGGCCTATTTGAACTCAGTTTTAGGGCTCCAAATGTTGATTACGTTGATCCTTACGTTGTGCAGTGTAAGCCAACATGACCAAAATGTACTTAGCCCGAACCAGGCATCTTGAGCTTGGCACTTGTGATTCTGGATGCTGGAAGTTGGTGTAGTCACCTATGGGCCCTGGGGGGACCTTGCCTATTGAATTGTGAACCATCGGGGGCTGTTTTGGAGGCATCCAAGTTTGGTCATGTTGTACTCATGCTTGGGTAGCTGCATGACTTAACTTGAATTATGTCTGAAGGTGCTAGGGCAAAATTTTGTGGTGTTTTTAGTATTTTGCATGTTCCCTTTACCACAACAAGAATGAATCCACCTAACACCTCACCTTCCACTTTGGGCTTGGAAATAGCTCATCCCCTACAATGTGGGACAGATCATGAGCAACCACTTAGCCCAGTACAGATACTATGGCAGTCTCTTCGGCTGCAACATCAATCACCCGAACATATGTCTTGTGACAAAGAGAGATACAACTTCTTATGTGCAAAAATACAAGAAAACCTACCCTTAGATCATCATGAATTTGAGGAAAAGTGTAATTTTCAAATTATCCATCAAAACAAAAGGGAGTTCCTTCCTACTCCTGAGACTATCATCCCACTTACTGAAACATTTCAATGGCTATTAAACCAACTTGTGAAACTGGGTGGGTCAAGAGAATGGGACACAGTGTCTCACTATGATGAGCCCCTCCATGATGGGCAAGAGGAGGTAGAATCCCACTCTAAGGTTTGTGGTCCAGTTTATATCACAGCTACTCAATCTACTTCTTTCTTTTGTTCACACCAATCATAATCTTCTGCTTCTTTTATGACTGCCATGATACTACCACACCCCAAACTCTCCTTGGTAATGGGTAGTTATCAAATGCTATCATTACAATAGCATGTAGGGCCTTTAACTTCATTCCCCTTTATCATTCCTTCTCAGTCCACTCAAGTTGCACATTCAATGTTTGTGATGCCTGCACTGCCCTATGTGCATACCATGCCCACATCATAACCGTATATAAGTTCCGCTTCTATTACCTCTTCTATATCCATTTTATCATCAGTAGTAGGCCCCACCTCAACTGCATGGTGACCAGCAACCTATTTTCCTATGGTTCAAGCATCTCAGATACCACAATATGTGTAGTCCCACATGTATGAAGCATCACATGTGGTGTAACCAACCATGAGGCTGTGGGCCATCCCAGCAACTGGACACATAACCATCTCTATGGCAACACCAATGGTAGTTGTTCCAGTAGCACCACCCACTAGACTGTGGACTGCTCAGGTGGCACCACCTCTGATGGGATTGGTTGCTACACCAGCAGCACCTCAAATGATGGCTTCTCCGACAACTCCACAAGTAGTCCAATTTGTGCAACCTCCCATAACATCTCTAAGACTAGATCAAGCCTTTTAGCTTATCCAAACCCTCATGGATGAAGTTAAGTGGCTTAAAGCTGCTGGTTCTAAAACGGTCCAAGTAATGGACTTTTACCATGATGACCTAATTAGCCCAGTTGTTCCTCCACTTACATTGCCCCCTAGGGTGCAACTTTCCTAGTTTACAAAATACAATGGAGAGGGCGATCTGAATGCCCATCTAGTTACCTTTAAATCTATGTCCTTGTTATTACAATCATGGCCACATGCCATCATTTCTGTTTTTTCCATGTCATTGACTCACAAGGCTTTGGATTGGTATCGCGCACTTCCTTGCACGTCAATTGCAACATTAGAAGAATTTTTGAGCAAATTTGTTACTCACTTCAAGTATAATTTGAAGTTGGAAGTTACACTAGATCAACTTATGAATGTTAAGCAAGAACCATTAGAACCTATTCAAAAATTTATACAACGTTGGAGCACCTCTCTAAATGAGATTTGTGAACTGATCGCCAAATCCCATTTACTTGATATCTTTAAAGGGGCTATAAATGATTTTATCAAATCTAAGTTATATTACCTAGTGCCACATTCCCTTATTCAAGCTTTCATGCAAAAAAAAGTATACAAGATGCAACAGAAGTGAGTAAATACCCAGCTTACATAACTTACAAAAATGTGTATGTGAAGAGAGAGAGAGAAAAGGGAAAGGCCACTATGGCCACCATGGCCAATGAAACTAAGCCCAACAACAAACAACCTACTAAAGAACCTAAAACTACAACCACTGCTACCAAAGCATCAAGCTCTAGCAACATGGGGGTTAGCCAACCTACAACGTCAACGACCATAGCACAAACTACGCCAAGGCCAAATTTTGAGTGTAAGGATCGCTCCAAATATACTCCATTGCCAACTAAGTTATTAGAGCTATTGGACCAACTTCTAAATGCTGGGCACATTTAGTTTAAGCAAATGTCAATAGAGGCCCATAAGTGGCATGAGAAATACTATGAAATCCTTCGCAACCCCTCTGTAGCCACACCTAATGAGCCTCCTGTGCCCAAAAATTTTAGGCTCAAACGATTCTACAACTATCACTAGTTGTGCGACCATGATACCAATTATTGCCTAGCATTAAAAGATGATGTTCAACACATGATTGATCAAGGTAAATTGACCCTTGATGAAACTAGTCCTATTCGACCTGAAAACTAGTCGTTGAATATTTACAAAGACCCACTAAACGCCAATAGCATAGACTATACTATTAATGATATTAGCATTGATGAAAATATGGAGTCTGCACACAGGTCATTTGTGGTCCATGTGCCTTCTTAGAGGGCTAAAGCTCCAACAACACTTCAACAACATTCCCCTTTTGTCATTAAGACATCATCATAGGGGCCTGTTACCCCTTTCGTAGTAAAGGTCCCTCAACGCACTGCCCTAACAACATAGGCATCCTTCATTATAAGTGTACCAAAGCCTAAAAATTCACCACCTATTCAATGTCTAGTGGTGGGAACTACATCATAGCCTTCTCATCCAAGGAGACATGATGAATGCCTAGCAAACAGGTTGGCTAGAGAATGTACGACATTGGGTCACCCGAAGTCCAACCCTTTATCAGTAGTTCCTATGACCTCATTATCAAAAGACACTGATATTGACACACATATGCAACCATCGCACCTCAATCCAAAAAAGGTCATTATCCAACCCAAAGCCACACCTCCTCGGGAGATTCGTCTTCTATGGTGTATAGAAGAAACAAAAATCGGCAAACAACCGAATGGTGGGCAAGACTTTCTAGACACGCTTTCATAGGTTAGAAAAAATTTGAAATAAAAAATATAATGTTAAGCTTGTATGATTTAATAATGACTTTTGGGGCCCACCGTGAAGCTTTGGTTCATATGTTGGCATCTATCCCTATTAGTGAAAACATGTCAGCTAAGGAGAGAGCCATCCATGCTATTATGCTTCCATCTATGGAGGCAGAATCTAGGCTAGCTCATCTAGTTTTTCATGACAAATCCATCAAAGCTGACCCTAAAAAGGATTAGGTAAAAACTACTCCCATGTTTATAACAATCTGTGTAGGTCATTACAAAATTCATAGGGTGCATGTCGATGATGGAGCTGCAACTAATGTGATCCCATTCCCCATTGTTGACAAGTTGAACTTGTGAATTAGATTAAGCCCATGACAACTTCTTGCATAAAGTCATTCAATGGGGCATGTGCCATGGTTAAAGGAACTGTTACTATTAATTTTATGGTAGGGGACCAGTTTCCCACCAATGCAGAGTTTATTGTGGTAGAGGAGATGCCCGGATTTAACTTAATCTTGGAAAGATCATGGTTAGCCCAATTAAGGGCTATCTCCTCACCTATACACCAAGAAATCCACCTACCCTATGCAAGCAAAGAGGTGGTGATTTTCAATGATGACGTAGCCCCTTAGGCTATAAACAATATAAACACATAGCAAGGATCAGAGATAGAAATCTCCAAAGACGTATCACCTATCCATACTGAAATTCAATGTTCAGCCAATGATTCGGCCAAAACCACCAACTTATATAGAGAAACCATGTGGACTGAATTGCCCTTTCAAACGGTGAATGACAGCTTAGAAGAACATCATCTCAAGACTTCCAGGCCATACACCTCAACTAACCTGCATCGGGTTAGGAAGCAATTGCACAGTTACGGCCCACTACCAAGTTACAGCAAGCATCTTTTATTTATTTTTAACATCTTTGTTTGTGCAATTTCTTGTTTGTATAGTTTCAATGTTGCATCATTTTACTTTTCGTGCTAGTCAAACGTAATGATCCAAAATGGCCTAAAACTAGCAATGGCCAAAAACGACCTAAAACTAGCAATGGCCTAAAATGGCCTAAAACTAGCAATGGCTTGAAATGTCTTAAAACTAGAAATGGCCCGAAATGGTCTAAAACTAGCAATGGCCTGAAATGGCCTAAAACTAGTAATGGCCCAAAATGGCTTAAAACTAGCGATGGTCCAAAATAGCCTAAAACTAGCAATGGGACCCACAAGAGGCCCAAGTACATCAAAAAAATAATATATGTGTAATATTAACTAAAGAAAATAAGATAAGCATCTCATGTGTCATTAAATTGCAAATATATAGTCCAAAATCGAGTCCATACTTAAGAGTGACAACATTGCCTAATAACAAGGGGCTACAAGTCAAAGAAACAATGAAATGTTTTCAACAAGATATGGGTCTTCATTGGTGTCTTTTTCTACTACACTACTAGGTCCTACATCCTCATTTGGATCCTACATGCATTAAAAATAAAGTAATACATCAACAAGTGCAAAAGGGCAATGCATAAGGCTCTCACCAAAAAACTACAATAAAGTAAACCTTGGTTGCCTGAGATGGGCCTACATCCATCTCTAGAGGTATTTTGTCAAGGTTCAATGCTAGGCATTATAGAATTTCTTCCTCTATTAAGTTGGCCCAATCCTCTTCTCCTGGATCAATGCCAACTACAATCTTTCCTTTCTCTACAATCGTCTAGGTAGGTGGCCCTAGGGAAAAGGTGGTAGTAGTAGTCTCCACAAAAGGCAAGGTCACCTCTCTCTCAGGAGATTCACTCACCACTACCTACTTTGCAAATTACTCATAGGCCTGAGTAGCACCAATTACATCAAGAAATAGCTCATGAGTGCAACATTCTACAAATACATCCCTATACTTCTAGCAATAGGAAACACGTTCCATATTATACATGTGTTTATGATTTTTCTATGCCTACCCCCACTCATATACTTTGGCATTGTAATCCTTCCAGTCTTGATTTTTCTGGGTCAATAGATCCATTTGCAAACGTTGTTTGATCACTTCCTAGGTAGCCTTATTCTTTCCTCATACAGCTGATCAATATCTAGCATAATCAATTACAGCTATATTCCAACTACCATCTGAAGTATCACGAGCCATTAGGAACTCATTCCTTGACCACAAATCTTCAAACTCGACAGCTTAACTTTCTTTCTCTTTCTCAAGTTTCTGGACCATTTTCCAAAGGTCTTCATTAACATGTCTACACTCCCATAAAGATCATGTTGAGTATAGCACGCATTTGATTTCCTCATCGTATATATGGCGAGGTACCTTAGCGACCTTCGGAGGGAGTTCAGGCATAGCATTGACTTCAACTACCTATTTTGGGTCCCACTTAAGTCAAGAAGCTATTATATCAACATAAGGAAGCATTAATTATAAGATGATGGCAAAATAGCATAATATAGAGAGCAAACGTTGTAGTTCAAATGCACCTATCTTAGGGTCAATTTACCTTAAATGGTCAATCATATCATCAACTACCCCTTCCATAAAAGTAAATTTATCTAGGGTTTTTGTCCATGGCTGTAGGTGAAATGAGGAAGAAGACTCAAGATCCTTAGCAGAAGCAGTGCTCATTGTATAATAAAGCATGTTAGCATTGAGGGGAAGAGAAAAGGGAAAGTGAGAAGTAACATAAATGATAGTGAAAAGCTCCTACTAAGCAAACCCTCAAGGATTATAGTGGGGTATCACCCATTGACACACTGTTAAATAAATCATCAAACTCACTGGCCTCAAACTATAGCCTTTCTTCCTCAAACTACCTTAAAAGTGTGGCAGCATCTTCAACTATCATGTACCCCTCAGGTTCTAGGGCATAGTTTGTAAAAGGTTCTTCTATGATGTGGGCCTCCTCCTCTTCTTCCATAGCAGGAGCCTCTACCTCAGGAGCGAGAACCTCTTCTTCATCTGCGAAACATAACCCAAAGTTAAGATGCCATCCCAACATGTGCATCAAGAAAAACATGGGTTGCTGGAACACTAAAAGGTTAAGAGATAGCTACACATAAAGAAAAAGTAGCAATCAAGACAACAAAGGAATACTCATCAAGTGTAAACTACACATTACGAACTTTGATTCATAATCTTTTGCCTCTTTCCTCGCTTATATGTGGAGGCACTTTGATAGGAGGAGGCTTCTTAACTTGCAACTTTGACTTTACTATTTCTGCAATAAGGCATGCCCCCCTTACCAGGTTGCCCATGTTACTAGGAGGGGCCTCTCCAAATTTGTCTTATGCATGAAAAGATAGTCCCACTTGATCCTTCATTGTTATTGAAAATGACTCCTTGATAGCTTTCAAAGGGTTTTGAGATCAGTGGTACAAAATACCTAGAAGATCCATGGTTTGGATATCTAGGTACAATCCTACAACATCCAAATCGCATTCTCCTAGACCATCAATAATTCAGCAAACCATCACAAAGAAGCTATGAAAAAGAAAAAATGAACATTGAAACAGGTGTCAAAATTATCGCAAAGCTTAACCATTTTGGATCGTAAGCCTTTTGCAAGGTATTTAGCCAAATTATAGGATGTCCCCTCTTCCATGATGTCTCTCATGATCCAGGCTTGCTCTATCTCAATAATCTTTCTTTGGGAAAGCAGCTTGGGAAAGGCATGAGCTTAGAATACTAGGTAAATCTCTTAGGCTACTTCTAACTTTACCTTGTTCATATAAATTCCTTTGCAATCTTTGCTCATCCCCAGCCACTCTTCTATGTCCCCTTGATTCTTTACATCTTTGCTAGTCTTCTCTCCCATAGGTAAACCATTAGAAGGAATGCCAAAAAGATCTACAAAAAGGCTATCGATAATTTCAAATAACACCTGCACATTATGGGCTTGTGTGTGAAAGTGGTTAGCACTCTCTGTAAAAGAGTCAACAAGAGCAAGCATTTCTATAGCTAGAATACTGGGATTTACCATCAAAAAGAGGTCCATGAGTCCAACCTCTTGGACCTTCTGAACAATTATGGCTGGTGTTCCATTGCACAATCAACATTGGGACTCATCAATGTCACCACATTTAAAAAAGAGGTTGGCTTCATTATGGCTTGAAGTGATTACCGTAACCTCCTTGGACTTGGTTACCACTACGAGAGTCAAAAATAAAATTAGCCAAAAAAATAACAAAACCAATCAACCAAGGGCACATGACAACAAACACATAACTTGACTCACCTGGTGTAAATGGTGTGGAAAATGGTGGTACTTTCACTAAAAATTCTTCTATGGTGGGTACCCAATGTGATGTCCATTCACCATCCAACCACCTGAGTTCCTCATACTTTAGATAGAACCTAGCGTATTTGGTTGGATAGGTTTTAAACTCAACCCCAAGTTGTTCTATGACCTCAGCGTGCATGTTCTTAGTAGAAGAGAACTCTTGTAGGGCTGTTTGGACCAATGCCAATGCTTCCTCTTTATCATGGAGGTCATCCTTATCAATCACAAATCTAGCAACCCATAGAACATAATAATCATTCCACCATATACAAGTTAAATGATATAATGTCTAAGTATCTTCCTAGGACTCACCCACCAGCATAGTACACGATCCTAGGAGGGTTCTGAAAAAATCTGCCCATATGGCAAGCCATGAATAATGTGTTGTACTTTTGATAGCACTTAAATTCTGGCATGGCCTGAATCCAAGATAGGAGCTTCAGACCTTTTGGATGTTGACTGGAGCTCCTTGCCCCTTTTTTCTTAGTGGATCCATCGGTCATGAATCTTAGGATACCTCAATTCCCCCCAAGAAATAAAGTTTTAACCAGAACACCTACTGTCTCAGCTGACAGGTGTGACCATACTATCACGCTAAAATGACAGAGCAGAAACTCCAAAAATTCCCATGTACCTTCTTGAAACTAGACCACCTGGTCCCTTACTCATGCATGGGGAAGGGGAACATTAGCCATAGGAGCACTTAAGCAACATAGCACCCCTACTAACTCGACGATCATTAGGATTGGATTTAACATGACCTTGCACAACACAACAAAACATTAGTTTAAAAAAAAATTTTAAGTGTCGGTTACACCATTGTATAGCATAGCAGCCCCTTGTATGAAACTTTTTCCTAAGTATGAGATCTCTTACATCCATAGTACTATTAAGTAAAAAAAAAAATTTTCAAGTATTTATCCCACAACATAATGGCTATGCCTTGCACGCGTAGCATAGTGGCTGCAGCGTAGTAGCATAAAGGCTATGTCCTACACGTGTAGCATAGTAGCATGGCAGCTATGCCCTGCACATGCAGCGTAGTGATGTAACAGCTATGCCCTACACACGTAACATAGTAGCCTGGTGGCTACACCTTGCACATGCAACATAGCAGTGTAACGGCTATGCCCTGCACACGTAGCGTAGCAGCTACGTCCTACACGTGCAGCATAGTGAATACATTACGCACAGCGTAGCGACTACACCCTATGTAGCGTAACATATACCAAATATGCAACATAGCCCATTAGGTAGATTGTCAAAGGCAACATGGTGTAAAGAAAAATATAGAACATTTTGTAAAGCCCCTGCCCTATTTCACCATCATGAATGCAAGAAAAAAACCCCACGCATACTACATTTCCTAGAATGTTCAAACCCTCACTTCAAAAAAAAAGAAAAAAAACTGTAGCATCCTAGTTGCGGTAGGAGCAGCCGCGGTCATGATATCATGGCCATGGCAGTAGCCACAATAGTAGTAATAATAGCCATGGCATAACTGTGGCGACAGCCACTACCATGGCTGAAACACTCATGGCATAGTGGCTGCAATAATCATGGTAACTAGAGCATGGTAGTCATGGTGGAGACTATGGTAATAGCATTCCTCAAAACAAAAACACAACAAGAACAACAAACGAAAGTAGGTAACATAATCAAAGCCAGCATAGCAGCTTACTGGGCAAATGGTCCTCCTTGCCATTCTTCAATCTGTGCTCTAGGGAGCCATTGTAAGGTGTGCTCCCCTTCATCCACATTTTTAAGACCTTAATGTCTACGCTCACTCCTGTGTGCCATTGTCTCGACGTCAAATGTGGGTCTGTCAGTAGTTACGCTGCAATTGCTATGCTCTCTCTGAATCGTGCTATGCTCTAGAATGTTAGCTCTAATGTTAAAAATGATAAGTTTACCATGGGTAAACCCCTATTTATACCCTTCAGGGTTGCAAGACATGTCACATTTTTAGGATGTCTCATGTCTCGTGTGTAACATGGGACATCCCGTGTCCCACGCGTAACATGGGACACCCTATGTCCTACGCATAATGTGGGACACCCCATGTACCTTGTAGCATAGCACATAAATATCCAAAAAAATACTTAATATTTTATTCAACCCCTCATTCTATAAGCATAGTGATAGCCCACTAAGACCTTAAACTGGCAATTTTGTAATATTGTGTAATTATCTTGCATACATTTCACTTTATGTTACTATGATAAGTAGGTATCACTTGACAATTTTTTTTGTTTTTCCTATTTTTGCAGGAATGTTTGGAAAAATGGCTATGCATGATGATCTTCATTTTCCCTTAATTCCAACAAGACCCCATGGAAGATTTATGAGACACTTGAGCATAGAGTTTGTAGACTTCGAACCACCCCCTTCTAACACTAACGTAGCATCCTTAGAAACATCCCTAGACTGGCCCAAACATCTAGTCTAAGCCTTAGACTTAGAAGTTGGCAATGTAAACAAGGACCCACTTATCGAAATTCCAGTGACTATTGAAACACCACAAAATTCTGAGCTTAGTACTTCTCCAACAAGAATTGAGCTAAGTCATGATACTCCCCAGCATGACTGAAGCTTGAGGGCCTCACAGATAGCTTTAAGCAGAGTCGAACTCAATAAGAAATGGTCCCCTGGGACCCATAGAAGACTACAATGACATATGGCATCAAATTTGGCAAATCTTGAGCTCAAAATACTTAGTTTTCACTAAGTGTGCATCCTGTACGCTGGCCTATACATGCCCAACATACAGCCCAGCGTACAGCAACTTTTGGGCCCTAAAAATGAGTCAAGACATGCTAGAATTGAGCATCTGGACCCCACAAGACCTTCCCCAAGGTTTCCATCAGCTCTCAGGCACTTGAAAATCAAATTTTGGGCTCCAAATGATGGTCTTTCATTCCTGTACGCCCAGCGTATACGCCCAGTGTATACGCCTAGCATACGCGCCCGACGTACACTCCTCACATATATGACTGACGTGTATGCCCAACATGCAATCCCAAAGATAGCATGGAAACTACACTTCAGAACAAGATCTTGTACAAAGCATCAACTCACAGGAACAGATCAATTATCAGGTGTCATCATGAGCTCCAGAAAGATGAATTTTGGTCTCGACATCATGTACTTTGGAGTTCATACACTGGGCATGTGCATCCTGCACACCCAACGTAGACGCTCCACGTATACAAACAGCGTATATGCCCAGCATGTACATCCTGCATGCCTAGCGTAGATGAACAGCATGTACGCCCAACGTATACGCCTCGCATGTACATCCTGCATGCCCAGCGTAGACGAACAGCGTGTACGCCCAGTGTATACACCTCGTATGTACAACGTGTATGCCCAGTATACCAATCAAAGCTCTCCAGAACCTTGTCAGATCAAAGCCAACTGAGCTGAACATCCACAGGAAACATTTTTGTGAGATCCGAATGCAAATTTGAGGGCCGAATGACTTCTTTTGTTTCAGTCAAGTCTATACGCCGAGTTCACACGCCCAGCGTGTATACGCCGGCGTATAGCATTGTACGCTGGCATACAATAGTATACGCTGGTGTACAGCAGTATACGTTGGCATACAGCATGTTGTACACTTGTCAAATTTTGCACTTGGTCAATGTGCCACATGTCACCCTACCCAAGAGTCCAGCACTCCACAGCCAATCATTCCCTCTCAAACCCAAGTCCAACGTCTAAACTTTGTATAAAAACCCCAATTTTTCACTAGATCAGGGTTGGCAATTTTGGAGCAAACCAGAGACAAAAAAAAGAAGAGACTCTAAGAAACGGGAGCAAAAAAAAACTTGTATGCTGGACCTCAACCCTGCATGTTGAACATACAGCCTCTATGCTATGCCTGCAATCTGAACCAGCACGCTATCACCCCCTTACATTCACCGGGGCTCTTCGTCTGCCTTGTGTCAGATCCACAACTACATTAAGACTGGTGCATTGTAACTTCTATTATGCAATGACATTGCCACATTTTTGCTAAGATTTGTTACAGTTTTTTTGTTCATTCTTGTATGCTCATTGTTTACATTCCTGTATGTTTATGCTCCGTTTGACATTAGTAACATCATTTACGTATAACCCAACGTACAGCATAACGGTGTACGTTCAGGGAAATCCTTGTCTAATCTGCGTACGGACCACTCAAGGTACTCTACCTTCGTTAATTCCAGCTTGCCCTTAAGCGAAGGTAGGATCTTCTGTGCTTGTCCAGGGATCTCCTAGTTTCTGTTTCATTCCAGCTAGGGACCGACAATTTCAAACAGTACAACTACATCTAGAGGCAAGACAAGAACATTAAAGGTTAGCTCTCTACTGGAGCCGCAGGTGCAACAAAATATCTCTAAAGTCCTCAATGATAATATTAAAGTGTTTTCATGGTCATATGAAGATATGCCGAGTTTAGAGCCATGCATCATATAGCACAATATCATCCTATATTCACACATCAAACTAGTTAAACAAAAAGATCACAAAATTAAATAAGAAATTTCATTAGCTGTCCACGACGAAATCACTAAGCTTTATCAAGCAGGGTTCATCTGGGTAGTCAATTATGTAAACTAGGTATCAAATATTGTAGTCATCCTTAAGAAAACTAGGGGCATACGGATCTGTATAAACTTCCAAGATTTAAATAAGGCAATCATTAAGGATGATTTCCCATTACCTAGTATCAACCAACTTGTCAACACTACGACCGACCATACCTTGCTATCCTTCATGGATGGATTCTCAGGATACAATCAAATCCACATAAACCTAGAACATCAATTGGCCACTACCTTCATAACCCCTTGGAGAACCTTCTATTATACAATGATGCCGTTCAGGCTAAAAAATGCAAGAGCAACATATCAATGAGCAATGACTTATATTTTTAGTGACTATCTTTTGAAATGATTAAATGATTATGTGGATGATATAGTAGTTAAGTCTAAGAAAGCTTCTGATCATGAAAATGACCTAAACATTGTCCTTCAACATTATTATAGGCATGATCTCCACCTTCATCCCAAAAAATGTGTCTTCAGAGTCAAAATAGGATGCATGTTAGGCTTTGTAGTGTTAGAAATAGGGATATAGGTAGATCTTGATAAAGTAAAAGCCATTGTTAACTTGGCACCACCTACAAACCTTAAAGAATTACACGGGTTGCAAGGCAGGGTACAATTCATATGAACATTCATCACAAGGCTAACAAATAAATTGCATCCAATGCAACACTTGCCTAAAAAAGGAGTTAACTTTGAATGGACAAATCAATGCCAAGAAAAATTTGACAATTTAGAAAAGGAACTTATTCATCTCCCTACTGTCTACCCTCCACAAAGAGATAAGCCTTTTTACATTTATCTTGCCACTTCAGACATGTCCATTTTCACCTTCTACCAAAAGAGGGATGATTGTTATGAAATTGTTGTCTACTACCTACATCATGTGTTGATAGCTTATGAAGCAAAATATAATGATGTAGAAAAAAATTGCCTCAATTTAGTATTCGCACTTGAAAAATGGAGGCATTATTTGTTCCGTAGCCAAGTAAATATCATCTGCAAAAATTACTTAGGGCCATTACAACCAATACATATGAAAGTAGCAGGATAGCCTAATGGAAAGTAATAACTGCAAAATTTAACCTACACTACATAGCGTAGTCGTATACAAAGGGTTAAGTGATAGCTATGAAACTTACAACTTCACCCACTAATGACCAAGCAATAATAGAACCTTGTACTGTCTGAAATTGTCGGTCCCCGGCTAGAATGAAACAAAAACTAGGAGATCCCCGGACAAGCATAGAAGACCCTACCTTTGCTTGAGGGCAAGCTAGAATTAACGAAGGTAGAGTACCTTGAGTGGTCTGTATGTGGATCAGACAAGGATTTCCCTGAACATACACCGTTATGTTGTACGCTGAGTTATACATAAACAGTGTTACTAATGTCAAATGAAGTGTAAACATACAGGAATGTAAACGATGAGCATACAAGAATGAATGACAAAACTGTAACAAATCTTAGCAAAAATGTGGTAATGTCATTGCATAATAAAAGTTACAATGCACCGGTCTTAACGCAGTTGTAGATCTGACACAAGGCAGACGAAGAGCCCCGGTGAATGCAAGGGTGTGACAGCGTGCTGGTTCAGATTGCAGGCATAGCGTAGAGGCTATATGTTCAACGTGCAGGGTTGAGGTCCAGCGTACAGGTTTTGTTTTTGCTCCCGTTTCTTAGCGTCTCTTGTTCTTTTTTTTGTCTCTAGTTTGCTTCAAAATTGCCAATCCCGATCTAGTGAAAAATTAGGGTTTTTATACAAGTTTAGACGTTGGACTCGGGTCTGAGAGGGAATGATTGGCTATGGAGTGCTGGACTCTTGGGTCGGGTGACATGTGGCGTGTTGATCGAGTGCAAAATTTGACAAGTGTACAACGTGTTGTATGCCAGCGTACAGTGCTATACGTCGGCGTATACACGCTGGGCATGTGAACTTGACGTATAGACTTGATTGAAACAAAAGAAGTCATTTGGACCTCGGATTTGCATTCAGATCTCATGAGAATGTTGCCTATGGATGTTCAGCTCGGTTGGCTTTGATCTGACACGGTTCTAGAGAGCTTTGATTGGTATACTGGGTGTACACATTGTACATGCGAGGCATATATGCTGGGCGTACACGCTATTCGTCTACGCTCGATGTGCAGGATGTACATGTAGGGCGTATACACTGGGTGTACATGCTGTTCATCTACGCTGGTTGTGTAGGATGTACATGCTAGGCGTATATGCTGAGTGTCTATGCTGGGCGTGCAGGATGCACATGCCCAATGTATGAACTCCAAAGTACATGATGTCGAGACCAAAATTCATCTTTCTGGAGCTCATGATGACACCTGATAATTGCTTTGTTCCTGTGAGTTGATGCTTTGTACAGGATCTTGCTCTGAAGTGCAGTTTCCATGCCATCTTTGGGATTTCATGTTGGACGTACAGGTCAATCATATATGTGAGGCGTGTATGTTGAGCGCGTATGCTGAGTGTATACACTGGGTGTATACACTGGGAATGTACGCTGAGCGTATACACTGGGCGTACACACTGAGAATGTATATTGAGCGTATACGCTGGGAATGTATGTGTTGCATACTACACACTTAGTGAGAACTAAGTAGCTTGAGCTCCGAAGTTGCCACGTTTGATACTAGATGTCGCCATGATCGTCTACGGGTCCTAGGGGACTGTTTCTTGTTGAGTTTGACTCTACTTGAAGCTGTTCGTGGGGCCCTCAAGCTTTAGTCATGCTGGGGAGCATCATGACTTAGCTCGATTCTTGTTGGAGAAGTACTATGCTCAGAATTTTATGGTGTTTCATTGGTCCCTCTTTGTTGACGCTTGGAGGAATCAACTCAAGAAGCGTCGACAAAGAAGTATAAAACACCACAAGCAACTTGACAGAGACATTGTCCCTTACCACCTAGCTAGACATCATTGTACCATGTTCAATAGTACATTGGGAAAATGAAATTTGTATCGGATGGGGAAATGGGAACTGTAGGGATTGGTAGCTGATCAATGACTTGTGCGTGGTGAAGAGGATGTCTGGGTATGTATGCAGGTCATACTTATCTTTGTCAATAGCTATTATCTAGCCATTTTTTAGCAGATTTGGGATCAAAACATGATGTGTACATCCTTTGGTGGCACAAGACTCTTGCTTGGTGTTTAAGAGAACTTGTTGACACAACCAAAGCCACGTGATGATGTGTTGTGTTCCTTGGAGGAACAGGGCCTTTGTTTAGTGTTTCGAGGGAACCTGTTGGTGGAGAGCCAAAGCCATGCAATGAGATATTATTTGATCATTTGTGACATGAGTGTTTACTTTCAGGACAACTACCTTCCTACCAATGACTTGTATGGGAAGGGCCAACACCCCCTTTTTTTAGGTTCATTTTGGTCTTATGCACATGCTCAAATGTCATGTTGTGAGTTGCAACTGCTTAAGAGTGATGCAGTGTACAATGGTGTGTTCAATGTTTCAGGCTGTACTGGGTGTGTCTGAGATGTAACTAAGTAGAAGATGTTGAGGGATAGGTGGGATATGTAATAGGAGATGTACTTGTGAATGGTTTGATTAGTCTTGTCACATGTGTTATGAACAACGTCTTACCTTGCTGCTGTGACGAAGTGCATTCTTCTACGAACACCTCTGAGTGTCATCCTGCAAAGGCAACTCCAAGAAGACAAGAAAACCATGAATGAGTAAGCAAGCTTAGACTTGAACAGCTACTGATGAAATTAAGGCAATAGACAAAATTTTAGGCACTGTAAATGAATAGTAGCAATGTTGCCAGAATCGGCTGAAGGCGAGCGAGGCAGCGGCTTTGATGAAGTTTGAGTGCAGCCACAAATCGAGCGACTAAAGATGAAGTTGCCAGTTTATAGTTGTAGCGAACTATTGTGGGTTAGTTTTATGTCATGACCCATTGGAAATTGCCCATTTAGCGTCATGGCGGATGGTACTTTGCTAGTTTCTAGTCTTGGCGGACCGTGAAGAGGCAAACCAGTTTATAGTCTTAGCAGACTCTGGCGAATGTGACTGTGGCAGTTTACTGTCATACCGGATGAGTGCTAGTTTATTATCATTGCAGACATTCTGTGGTATCAGTTTATCATCGTGATGCCAAGATGAGCTATGATATCAATTTATCATCATGATGCCAAGACGAGCTATGGTATCAGTTTATCGTCATGATGCCAGGACGAGCTGTGGTATCAGTTTACCGTCATGATGCCAGGACAAGCTCTGGTATCAATTTACCGTCATGATGCCAGGACGAGCTATGGTATCAGTTTACCATCATGATGCCAGGACGAGCGTGTACTTGAATCCATGCTTAAACGTGAAACGGTTTCAAGAACAAATGATTGGCCAGATTTGCAAGCTCATTCCCTTCCATGTCGACTAATTTGACTACTCCATTGTCGTATGCTTTGGTCACCAAGTAGGGCCCTTCTTAATTTGCTGAGAATTTGTCCGAGTATTCCAAAATGGCTTTGAGTACAAGGTCACCCTCCTTGATAGGGCGCTTATAAACATCGTGTCGATGGCGTTGTCATTGTTATTTCTGGTACCACTTAATTTGATCAAGCGCACGTATACGTTCTTCCTCCACCGAGTCCAAATCAATAATGCATAGGTCATTGTTTTTCCCTTCGTTGAGGAGTCTGGAGAGTGTGATCCTTAAAGACGGTACTTGTAACTCCAAGGGTAAAACAGCTTCTAAACTATAAATAAGACTATATGGTGTTTTACCTATGGAAGTCTGATGCGTAGTACGATAAGCCCACAGCGCGTATACCAGCTGCTCATGCCATCTTTTCTTGCTTTGGGTAAGCATCTTTTTAAGTACTGTAATGATGGTTTTATTTGTGGCCTCAGCTTGGCCATTTCTCTGAGGGTAGTAAGGGGATGAAAATGAATGTTTGATCCCTAGGCTTTCACAGAAAGTTTTGGTTTCGGCACTGCTGAATTGTGGCCCGTTATCAGTTATGATGGTCATGGGGATGCCAAAACGGGTCACAATGTTTTCAAGAATGAAGTTGCATATGTGTTTGGATGTGGTTTTTCTAAGGAGAACAGCTTCTACCTACTTCATGAAATACTCTGTCGTGGTTATGATGAAGCTATTCCCTGTAGAAGATGAGGGTGTTATTGGTCCGATAAGGTCCCCCACTTTTGAAAGCGCCAGGTGATTTGCACTGTATGCAACTCATTTGGTGGAACATGTATCAGATTGCCATGTTTTTGATAGATACCACACGTTTTGGCCTTAGAGAGACAGTCATACTCCATGTGTGGCCAATAGTAGCCCAAACGTCTTATTTTCGTTGCCATTGCTTTAGGTACTATGTGTCCTCCACATAGTCCATCATGTACTTGCTCAATGATGGTTTGGGCATCAGCGCTACTAATTCATGTTAGCAATATGCCCTCATAGGATTGACGACACAATATGTTCCCTATCAGTGCATATTGTCGAGAACGTTTTCGTACTGTGTCCTTTTGTGCATTCGTTAGATGTTGCTGTGTTTCACCATGTAGAAGGTACTCTTTTATGTCATCATACCATTCTATCGCATGTGTTGTACTAATGGATACAATTGGTAATTCATCGAGAGTATCAGTTATGGGTTTAGCACAACTGATTATAGAGCTTGGCAACATATGGAACATGTCAGGCGATATGTTTAGAGCTAGCATGGCAAGTGCGTCTACAATGGTGTTATCATTTCTGGAGACATGTTACACATCCATGTTTTCAAATTGCTTTAGTAAGTGTTTAACTAAGTCACAGTATGGTTGTAAATGTTGCGATTTGCGTGTATAAATGTTTGTGACTTGGTTTAAAACCAATTGTGAGTCTCCTCTGACCACAAGTCGTGTGATGTTGGAAGCTAATGCTGCCGTAAGGCCCCTAAGAAGACCTTCATATTCTGCTATGTTGTTGATATAATGAAATTTGAAGCGGTAAGCAAAGGGTCGGATCTCCCTAGATGGATAGGTGATGACGGTGGCAGCACTTCCCCCTCGAGAGGTGGATGCTCCATCAAAGTTCAAAATGGCTTCGTACCCATCGGGAACTATGTCTATCGCACTCACGTTTTCGTCTGGAAACTCTGGCTCTATTGTTGCTTGATCATGTGTTGGTGATGTAACCAGTTGGTTCGCTATGGCTTGACCCTTGACTGATGACTGTGTTATGTAATGTAGGTCGAATTCAGCTATTATGGCTTTCCATCGCACTATTCTGCTTGACTTGTAAATGTTACTGGTGATGGCCTTGAGCACATTATCTTTATAGATTATGTTGGTTTGGTCATGGAAGAGGTAATGTCGCCATTTCTTTAGGGAAAAGACAAGGGCTAAACATGACCTCTCCTCCTCATTGTACTTCTCCTTGTGGGCCACCAATGCATGACTCAAATAATAAATAGGAACTTCAGTTCCATCATCTTGTTTTTGGCAAAGCATAGAAGCACTGGACAAATCAGACGTGGAGAGGTAGATGTAGAAGGGTTTATTGTTCTGTGGAGGGTACACTAGTGGTAGCTGAGCCAGTGATATTTTAATGTGGTCAAAGGCTTCTTGGCACTTTGGATTTCATTCAAAATGGACATTCTTTCGTAACAAGTGGTTCATGGATTTTAACTTATCTATCAGTTTTTCTATGAAGCACCTGATGAACTGTAATCTACCTTGTAGACCCCGAAGTTCAATAATGTTGCTTGGTGGTTTTAGATTGATGACACTTTTAACCTTATCTGGGTCCACTCGTATTCCTGTTTCTGACACTACAAAGCCTAGCATCTTGTCTGTTTTTACTCTGAAAACACATTTCTTTGGGTTGAACCTAAGTTTGTATTTTAAGCAACGTTTTAGGATCAAATCTAAATCTTGAACGTGTTGCTCTGGTGTTTTCGATTTAATTGCGATGTCATCTACATAGTTATTGAGTGACTGAAGTATGTAATCGCTAAAAATAAATGTCATTGCCCTTTGATATATGGCCCTAGCATTCTTGAGACCGAATGGCATCATCGTGTAACAAAAGGTACCCCATGGTGTCATAAAGGTAGTCTGGAGCTGATGTTCCGAGTTAATGTGTATCTGGTTATATCCTGAGAAGCCATCCATAAAAGATAACAAGTCGTGCCTAGCGGTTGAGTCAACAAGTTGATCTATGCTAGGTAGGGGGAAATCATCTTTTATCGTTGCAACATTGAGGTCCCGAAAGTCAATGCATAGGTGGATGCTTCCATTCTTTTTTGGGAAAATGACCATGTTGGATACCTAATCAGCGTAGTCAATAGCCCGAATGAAACCTGCTTGATATAGTTTGATGATCTCATTGCGAACTGCCAACGCTACCTCAGGCTTAACCTTTCGTGCCTTTTGTTTCACTGGCCTTAATTTTGGATCGAGTATAATATTGTGCTGGACGATTCGGGGATCTAACCCAGGCATGTCAGTGTAAGACAAAGCGAATGCTTTTATGTTGTCTCGAAGCACATGTTCTATGTCTCTGGTGAGTTGAGGTTGCAATAGTGTACTCAATTTTAATACTTTAACTTCGCCGTTAGGCATAGTGATGGAGGTTTCAGTTAAAAGATCTTTAGTGATGCTGTCAGCTTCTATGTCGAGAGATTTTGTCATACCTTTGTAGTTGTCTAACATTTGTTGTGTTGAGGCTATGAATGTGTCGTCTGTTAATGGACCTAAGTTGATGGAATTTATGTGGATTTCTCTTGTGATCTTTCTGTATGGTCCATCGATGGTCAATGGTGTGAATAGATGCTGGTAATCCATCAGGCTTGCTCTTGCCAATAAACAAAGGGCAGAGTGAGCTAATAGTGGTTGTTACGCATCCCTAGGCAACGTAAATCATGTGTACATATACGGTGGTGGTTTATCGTCGTACCTGGACACATGGCAGTTTAAGGCCTTACCGGGCCAAATGTGGCAGCTTAAGGCCTTACCGGGTCGAATGTGGCAATTTAAGGCCTTACCGGGCCAAATGTGGCAGTTTAAGGCCTTACCGGGCCGAATGTGGTAGTTTAAGGCCTTACCGGGCCGAATGTGGCAATTTAAGGCCTTACCGGGCCGTATGTGGCAGTTTAAGGCCTTACCGGGCTGAATGTGGCAGTTTAAGGCCTTACCGGGCTAAATGTGGTAGTTTAAGCCCTTACTAGGCCAAATGTGGCAGTTTAAGGCTTTACCAGGCCGTATGTGACAGTTTAAGGCCTTACCGGGCCGAATGGGGATTTTCTGTACTGTCCGAAATCGTTGGTCCTCGGCTGGAATGAAACAGAAACCAGGAGATCCTCGGATAAGCACAGAAGACCCTACCTTCACTTGAGGGCAAGCTGGAATTAATGAAGACAGAGTACCTTGAGTGGTCCGTACGCAGATTAGACAAGGATCTCCCCGAACATACACAGTTATGTTGTACGGTGGGTTATACGTAAACGACATTACTAATGTCAAACAGAGCGTAAATGTACAGGAATATAAATGATGAGCATACAAGAATGAACGAAAAAACTGTAACAAATCTTAGCAAAAATGTGGCAATGTCATTGCATAATATAAGTTACAATGCACCGGTCTTAACACAGTTGTGGATCTAACACAAGGCAGACAAAGAGCCCCGGTGAATGCAAGGGTGTGATAGCGTGCTGGTTCAGATTGCAGGCACAGCATAGAGGTTGTATGTTCAGCGTGCAGGGTTGAGGTCCAGCATACAAGTTTTATTTTTACTCCCATTTCTCAGCTTCTCTTGTTCTTTTTTTTTTTGTCTCTGGTTTGCTCCAAAATTGCCAACCCTGATCTAGTGAAAAATTAGGGTTTTTATACAAGTTTAGACGTTGGACTCGGGTCTGAGAGGGAATGATTAGCTGCGGAGTGCTGGACTCTTGGGTAGGGTGACATGTGGCACATTGACCAAGTGCAACATTTGACAAGTGTACAACATGTTGTATGCCAGCATATACTACTGTACGCCAGCGTATACTACTGTACGCTAGCGTACAGTGCTATACGTTGGCGTATACACGCTGGGCATGTGAACTCGACGTATAGACTTGACTGAAACAAAAGAAGTCATTCAGCCCTCGGATTTGCATTTGGATCTCATAAAAATGTTGTCTGTGGATGTTCAGCTCGGTTGGCTTTGATCTGACATAGTTCTAGAGAGCTTTGATTGGTATACTGGGCATACACATTGTACATACGAGGTGTATACACTGGGCATACACGCTGTTCGTCTACGCTGGGCGTGCAGGATGTACATGCGGGGCGTATACGCTGGGTGTACACACTTTTCATCTATGCTGGGCATGCAGGATGTACATGCTGGGCATATACGCTATTCGTATATGCTGAGCGTCTACGTTGGGTGTGCAGGATGCACATGCCCAGTGTATGAACTCCAAAGTACATGATGTCAAGACCAAAATTCGTCTTTCTGGAGCTCATGATGACACTTGATAATTGCTCTGTTCCTGTGAGTTGATGCTTTTTACAGGATCTTGTTCTGAAGTGTAGTTTCCATGCTGTCTTTGGGATTGCATGTTGGGCGTACACATCAGTCATATATGTGAGGCTGGGTTATACGTAAATGGCGTTACTAATGTCAAACGAAGCGTAAATGTACAGGAATGTAAATGATGAGCATACAAGAATGAACGAAAATGTTGTTTTGGCTTAATCCTTTAATACCATCTAAATTTGGTTATAGCCACTATAGACATCCAAAAAGATGCAGTAGTAATGCTTAGAAATGATGTCTAACACTTGGTCAATAAATGATAATAGAAAATGATCTTTGTATGTTGCCATGTTCAACAACCTGAAATCAATGTAGACGTTTCATTTTTCATCCTTGTTTGGCACTATCACAAGTGGGCTAACCCACTTGCTATTCATAGTGAGATAGATGAACCCTTTCCTGAGGAATTGTTCAATCTCCTTGTTCATGATTTTCTTTAGTTTGGGGTTCAACCACTGTTATAGCTACCTCTTTGGCTTGATGGAAGGATTTGTGTAGATGTAATGCTAGCATATCCTATGATCAATTTTAGTGAGTTCAGAATAGGACCAAGGAAAGGCTTTTGGCCATTTATTGATCACTTCCAATAACTTTTCTTTCTACACAGGAGCAAGGTTGACATTGATAATGATTAGCTTACCATTTTTAAAAAAACATACTCCATTTTGGTCGATGAAGTTTTCAACTAAAGGAACTACTATTTAAAGCTCTTAGGGATCTCCAACTCTCCCCAATTTGTGTCATCAAGTTCATTGGAGAGTTGGCAATGGATCTACTCCATCTCGTCCATGCCTTTAATGTAGGCACTAGTAAGGCTCTCAGTTTGTTCCATGAAGAGAGTTGAGATACTATTAGGATTAGTTGTCAACCACTGAGTTTCCTCTTATTTTGTGGTTTCTGCATATAGGCACCTTTGAATTTCTATCACATCAGCATACTGTCTACATGCTATAATTGATGTACTATTAATAGTCCATAATTTTTGCACATAGTTGCACTGTGTGTCACTATACATGATGAATGGAACATGCTTCCACTTGATCTTTCCAAATTTATTTTCCTTGAAAATTTTCAAAGAGGGGTCTCTAATTTCCAATCATGCATCTATTGTGCTAAACCAATCCCTCCCAATGATGATTAGAAAGTCCTCCTTATAGTTGTCTACATGAATCACGAAGAAGTCAGAAGGATAGGACCATTAAAAAATAGTGGTCATAATGTGCTCCACCAATTCCAAGGAGATAGTGATGGATTAATCCACCAACTCAAGATGAATGTTGCTCTTCTTGAGATGAGGTAGGTTCAAGGATTTTTACATTTCATGGGAGATCAAATTCACACCAAAACCTGAGTCCAGAAGAGCCTTGGAAGGTTTGTTCCTAGAAATTTGCAAATAAAGTAGGGGACTCCTAGGATCAGATCTTTTCCTAGGAAGATGGCCAACCTTAATCCAATTCATGATAGCATGAGTTAATATTATAGTATGTACTTTGGAAGGCATTTGGTTTGAAGGGCTCTAAAATGATGTAGTAGAGGATGAGGGAGAAGTAGGATCATTAGCCATAGGTATCTATGAGGGCTTAGAAGGACTGTTGGTTTAGAAAAAAGGTCTTTCTTGAGTTTTATTTTTTTGAACTACATCGCTATAAAGCTAGATTTAAGTTAATAATCCTTGTGGCATTTATTTGCTATAGCTAGATAGGAATTTTACCTACATAAATGGAGCTAGTGATAATTGAGTTGCAAGTGGAGGTATAGGTGCACAAGGATGAGAAGGGTAGAATGGAAATGGGGATTTCCATCTTGGAGATTGAGCTCTATAGTATTCAAGAGGCTAGTAGTGATGTTGGAAAGACACGTGACTAAAAGAATCACTTGGAAAAATTAGTTGCTGAACATAGTACCCATATGGATTTGGTTACCTATAAGGGTACTACTGCCTTGGTGGTGGTAGATCAAACAAGGATTTCCCCAAACGTACACCATTATGTTGTACTCTGGGTTATACATAAACGGCATTACTAATGTCAAACAGAGTGTAAATGTACAGGAATGTAAACGATAAGCATAAAAGAATGAACGAAAAAACTATAAAAAATCTTAGCAAAAATGTGGCAATGTCATTGCATAATAGAAGTTACAATGCATCGGTCTTAACACAATTGTGGATCTGACACAAGGCAGACGAAGAGCCCCGGTGAATGCAAGGGTGTGACGGCATGTTGGTTCAAATTGTAGGCACAGCGTAGAGGCTGTATGTTCAGTGTGCAGGGTTGAGGTCCAGCGTACAGGTTTTGTTTTCGCTCCCATTTCTCAGTGTCTCTGGTTCTTTTTTTTTGTCTCTGGTTTGCTCCAAAATTACCAACCCCAATCTAGTGAAAAATTGGATTTTTATACAAGTTTAGATGTTGGACTCGGGTTTGAGAGGGAATGATTAGCTACGGAGTGCTGGACTCTCAGGTCAGGTAACATGTGGTGCATTGACCAAGTGCGAAATTTGACAAGTGTACAACATGTTGTACACCAGCGTATACTGTTGTACGCCAACGTATAGTGCTATACGCTAGCATATACACGCTGGGCATGTGAACTCGGCGTATAGACTTGACTAAAATAAAAGAAGTCATTCGGCCCTCGGATTTGCATTCGGATCTCATGAGAATGTTGCCTGTGGATGTTCAACTTGGTTGGCTTTGATCTGACATGGTTCTGGAGAGCTTTGATTGGTATACTGGACGTACACATTGTACATGTGGGGCGTATATGCTGGGCGTACACGCTATTTGTCTACACTAGGCATGCAGGATGTACATGCGCGGCATATACGCTGGGCATACACGCTGTTCATCTATGTTGGGCGTGCAGGATGTACATGCCAGGCGTATACGTTGAGCGTCTACGCTGGGCGTGCAGGATGCACATGCCCAGTGTATGAACTCCAAAGTACATGATGTCGAGACCAAAATTCGTCTTTCTGGAGCTCATGATGACACCTGATAATTGCTCTGTTCCTGTGAGTTGATGCTTTGTACAGGATCTTTCTCTGAAGTGCAGTTTCCATGCCATCTTTGGGATTGCATGTTGGGCGTACACGTCAGTCATATATATGAGACGTGTACGTCGAGCGCGTATGCTGGGCGTATACACTAAGCGTATACGCTGAGAATGTACGCTGAGCATATACGCTAGGTGTACATGCTGAGAATGTATGCTGAGCATATACGCTGGGAATGTATGTGCTGCTTATTGCACACTTAGTGAGAACTAAGTTGCTTGAGCTCCGAAGTTGCCACGTTTGATACCAAATGTCGTCGTGGTCGTCTGCTGGTCCTAGGGGACTATTTCTTGTTGAGTTCAACTCTACTTGAAGCTGTCCATGGGGCCCTCAAGCTTTAGTCATGTTGGGGAGCATCATGACTTAGCTCGATTCTTGTTGGAGAAGTACTATGCTCAGACTTTTGTGGTGTTTCAAACCTAAATTTCCAGATGAACACGTTAGTAGCATAAGCCCAGTACCTGCAAATTTTGAAGCCATTCTACATTTTGATAGTGCCTCAATGATATAAGGTGGTAATTTTGCTGTTGTTCTCACATTTCCTTCCTGAGAGATCCAACCATTTGCATATCACTTCACGTTTCTTTGCACAAATAAGATAGCAGAATATGAGGGTCTCCTTAGGGACATTCTAGCAGCTTAAGAGTTAGGAATCCAAAATTTTGCAATTCGAGACAATTCACAATTAGTCATTAACCAAGTCATAGAGGTCTATGCCTTCAAGGCACAACATTTGTAGCCTTACTATGATTTGGTGAAATACTTACTAAAGTAGTTTGTAACACTAGACGTGCAATATGTACCTTGCAATGAAAACACTATAGCTAATACATTAGCCACATTAGCTTTAAGTGTGCCACCACATAGGTTCCCTACCTTACCTGCTTCAATAGTGGAATGCACTAACCCTATCATCCGCATGCAAAACATAGCGTCTATAAGTGCAACACATGCCCAAGAATGGTATGATGATGTTAAGGCATACCTCCAACATGATGAGCTTCCATACAGCTTGACACCTACCCAAAAGGATGCAGTACAGAAACAAGCATGGTAGTATCTCCTCGTAGGAGGCGACGCTCTATGTCAACGATCTTATGACAAAATATTACTAATTTGTGTTAGTGGGGACGAAGTGCAAAAAGTTGTTGATCAAGTCCATGAGGGACTATGTGGAGGGCACATAGCTCTTAGAGCTATGGTGGAAAAAATTAGGTGGTTAGGCTACTATTGGCCTTATATGAAGCACGATTGCATCTTTAAGGTTAGAATATGCGATGTATGCCAACGCCATGGAAACTTGATACATGTATCACCTATTGAATTACATACCACACAAATCACATAGCCTTTTCAATGTTGGGGATTAGACATCATAGGGCCCATAACGCCCAAGTCTTCTGCAAGACATAGCTTCATTATCACTGCAACTGAGTACTTCACTAAGTGGGTAGAAGCTATTCCCCTTAGAAAGACTACATCTCAACAAGTATGCAACTTCATCTTGGACAACATAGTAACTCGATTTGGCCTTCCTATGACTATCGTTACGAACAACGGGCCCTAATTCAGTAGTGCAAAAACTAGAGCCTTTTGTGAAAGCCTTGGCATTAAACATTTTTTTCTCATCACCATATTATTTCCAAACAAATGGCCAAGCAGAAGCCACCAATAAAATCATTATCAATCTCTTGGAAAAGATGCTCAGCAATATCAAGTGATGGTGGCACAAGCAACTCCTCTATGTGTTGTGGACTTATTGCATGACATGCAGAACGACTATAGGTAAGATCCCATACAGTCTTGTATACATATCTGAAGTGATGTTACCTCTTAAATTTCAGGTCCTATCACTCCGAATGATCCTCTCAAACTTTATGGATGAGGTTCAAAACAACTAGTCAAGAATTGCTTATCATGACTCCATGAAGGAGGAGCGCATTAAAACATTTAATCGTATTAGGTGGTATCAAGACAAGAAGTGGTAGAAACATCATTACAATCTACACCAACATTTGATCAAAAAATGGAATCTAGTCCTCAAAGCAATTCGTGAGCCCATGAACAAATTCTCAACCAACTAGGAAGGGTTCTTTTTGGTCACAACGGCATATGAGAATGGAACATTCAAGTTGGCTAACTTCGATGGAAATGAGTTTCTAAATTCCATCAATCATTTGTAGTTGAAACCCTACTTCACCTAACATGCAACATCATGCCGAATATAAAGCAAGGTAAGCAAATCATTGCTATGATGTAAAACTGGCATAGATCATCTGCTATGACGTAAAACTGGCACAGATCGTCCACTATGATGTAAAACTAGAGTAGATCATCTGCTATGACATAAAACTAGCACAAATCATCTACTATGACATAAAACTAGCATAGATCATCTATCATGATGTTAAACTAGCACACCATGTCTTTGGGCCATGACATGAAATTGGCACCCACAGAATGATCCGCTATGACTTTAAACTTGCCATCCCTCATCCACTATGATGTTAAACTAGCACAAAGGTCTACTAGGACCTTAAACTAGCACATCAAGGTCTACTAGGACCTTAAACTAGCACAACATGGTCTACTCAAACCTTAAACAGGGACCACAGTGTGCTAGGACCTTAAGTTAGCACATTCGATAGTCTACTAAGACCTAAAACTGGGTTCACGAGGCAACCATTCTAGTTCAACACATGTGACCTTGTGAACAAGTAAGCAAGAATGTTTTCCATCTCCTGTTGCCTGCCCACACCTCTCAGTGAAGGTGGGGTGGGACATTGCAATTCTAGAATGAAATTCATGACGTCAAGAAAACACTCTCTAGGACATTTACAATGTCACCATCCCTAGCATCTTGCTGATCTTCTAGAAATCTCATTTGACATCATGCTAACCTTTTGGAGCTACCGCAACCATCGTCAATCATCTTGGTCTTAGCTCTTTTCGTCAGCACCTCCCGCTAGAGTCCCAACACTATTATGGCCCAGCCACAATGTCATCGTGCTCCAGCCCTCACTAGCATTCAAGTCTAGAAGAATATTTAGCAATTGGGATTTCCATCTTATAGCTAAATTTCTAGACTCTTGCCTATGGTGGGGATTCCTGAGCACCTACATTATCATTGTTCTTAGCCTCTTGAGTGCTCACTTTTAGTGTGGTTGCTGGAGTTTTTTCAGGCTACCATTGCCAATGCCTGCATTGGCCTTCTTGCTTTGGACATTGTGCATTCATAGCTTTTGTGGTATCCTAAGTGGACTGGACTTTGCCTTCATTTCACATGATGATCATTTTTTCTATTTTTCTCTCTATTTTGTTCGCAGGATAAGGCTAGGATGGTGCCAATCAAGAATGCATTTTATCATGAGAGTAGGATACTACATTGTTTCAAAGTACCTGCTTTAACTAGCCTAGCTACTTGAGAGTGCATATACTCACATCCCTCACATCCTTTCAACCAACCTAACCTCTATTTTCTCCCTTTTCAATTTCCAGCATCCCCTCACAAGCTTCTCTAATGCACATGCAACCCTTTCCTATGTTTACCTGATAAGCCCATGATGGACGTAATGCAACTTGTCCTATGGGAAGCCTTTGTAGGCTGGTCAAAGCCCCACATGGATGTCACAACTCATCTTGGGGAGGAAACACCTATCCTATAGTGACAATGTGGTTGCCTTCAAACAAATATAGGTGTGCATTTCTAGAAAAATCCAACAACAAAAAAAGAGAGAGAGAGAAAGAAGAAGAAGAGAGAAAAGAAAAGAAAAAGAAAAAAGAAAATAAAATAAAAAAGGAATCAGATAAAACAAGTTCCCAAGGCAAATGGCACAGTCATTGCTTTACAATTATCTCAACCTTGGATCGACCATCTCTAAGCACCTCGATGAGAGGTCGAAGTCCAAAGGGAAAAGACACCCAGCATGCTGACTCCCTCATAAGCACTCTAATGAGGGATCACACTATGGCAATGGTTCTTGTGGTGTCACATCCTACACTTTTTCCTTGACCCAATCTCCTCAAACTCATCCCCTATTCTTTACCATACTTCACTTTCCTAGCACTCTCAAGCATAGAAAAGCATCATCTAAGTGGGTGCTAATGAATGGTGTTGGTGTCGTGTTCATCACAGTGTTTTGTATTCTTTGTCGATGTCTCTCAGGCAAATCCTCTAGACATCAACAAAGAGGAGCCAGTGAGACACCATCAATTTTGGGCTCTCGTGACTCAACATGATATCTACTTACGCATGATCCCAATTTGCCCTAGAAGTCAAAAAATTTCCTAGAACACCTAGAAGTCAAAAAATTTCCTGAAACACCTGGAAGTCAAAAAATTGTCCAAATGCACCTCTCTATTCTGGCATCTCCTCGATAGCCAAGATTAGCACCTCACTTTGTTTTTTCACCCCTTTTTGATCCCTAAAATTTGTCCCTACGCTTAACCCTACTCGAAAGAGAAGGGAAGACGTAGTCCCGGAGCATAGGCTCCAATTTGCATTTGTTTTAGACACTCTTGTAAAAACATGGCAGTCTCAGATTTTGGCACATGCAGTCTAGGCAATGTGGTCACAGTTGGATAGTTGTTCCTGCTCTTGTTCTTGTTACATTCAAAGTATCACATTAGCGTAGCACCACACTTTGAGTGTAGCACACCAGCGTGACATGTCCACATTCATGCTACATGGGACCCAGGACACATGGCATCCAAACCATGTCTCTTCCCCAATGCTAGATTTATAAATACCCCAGTAAATGGCATTCTAAGGGTTGGCTTTTGGTAGTTTTCTTTTGTAGAGGGCCTTGGCAAAAGATTGGGAAGTAGAAGGCTGATGAGCAGAAAATCTTGGCATTAGCCTTCCAAATCCCTATTCCACTCCCACGCTCATTTACCTAGGCACAACATAGCAACGTCCAGACTAGCAAGCATCAACACCATGTTTGTAGCACTCCAAAGAGCATGACCATATTGCCCTGCTGCCTAGCTACTTCTGGCTACGTTGCACATCAATTGTACACATCATTCAATCAAAAGCCACATCCCTTGATTTTGCAGTAGTGCATTTCTTAACACACACTCTCATTTCATTCTTCTTCTATGGCATTTTAAATTGTTAGCATATCTTTTTTTGTTGTATCGCCATATGCACCTATGCTCATGTTCTCTCATTGTTGTTTATGTTGCATGCCTACCTATATCGAACTCTTATACATAACGCCTAAAGATTATTATCTACGAATGGTTATTTAACACAACATAAGTCCATGATTAATCGACCAGACTGCTCAGGGAACCACATTTCTGTGTTCTCCAGCATGACCATCCCACAAACTTGAGGTTAGGCTATGTGCCTGATAACCTTTTAGTGTTCCAGCCACCAACATTTTCAAACACTACAGCCATTTTCTTAGAAAAAGTATATAGCATTGCCAACTTTTTTTTATGTACAAGGCTAAAAAGCTAAAAACTGACTTAACATAGCCATGAAAACATAGCCAAAATAGCCAAAACTATCAATACCCATTAGAAAACACACCAAAATAATGGGGTAGGATGTTTTTTAAATTTTAACTTTGACAAATCTTTTGGCCTAAATCTAAGAAAAATGGCCATATCCCCAAATTTTGCAAACAAAAGCATGAAAACAACAAGCTTGATTTTAAAAATTAAATCTACTAAGGCCAAAACAATGAAATGACCATAGACCCACATAGAAATACCAAAAATAAGTGGTGATATCTCATTATAATTTCATTTAAACCCCTCTATTAGTATAGATATAAGAAAAATGGCCCCACATGTGGTAAGAAAAACATAAGAAAAGTAATAAAAATAACTAAAACCAAAACAAAAATGGGTAGAATTGACTACCTCGAAGTAGCAATAGATAGAGCATGGAGTGAAATGGGCCTAGGAAGCCCTAATAGGTTCCTTGATCATTCATCCACCTTCTAAATCCTTGGATTCTATCTCATCCCTCCACATTATTTAGGTGCCATGGAAGGCTCAAAGCTGGGAGTAGTTTGACATTGAGAATGGAAGTTCTACGCTATGTGCAAGGAAGATGGGAGGATTCCACACTAAGGATATGTTACTTCTACCATAAAAATATCTACCAAAGCTCTCCTCCAATGTGTAATTTGCAAGAATGACAATTGTGATTGAAAACTTATGAAATTTGACATTAAAAAAAATCTAAACATAAAAGCCCACCTCTAAAACCTAGTTGTCCATTTAGTGCATCATATCTCCAAGTGCACTAAAGTTCAAGAGGGGGAAGTCTATTCCATGCTGAGATTGGTGGAAAATAGCTTCACTTTTAAAAAATTTAATTTTTTGGATTGTGGGCCCCATCACACGCCTTCCTTCTTAGCCAAAATTTACATCAACATTTGTTTTTTAATTCCTGAAGCACTTAGAAAAATAACCAAGCCTTAACCTCAATGCATTCATGCTACAGATATCATAATTAGGGTGGATACATGCATGCCATTTTTAAAAACCATTAAAACATAATCTTTTTTCCATTTTAGTAACCAAAACCTGCCTTTCTTCAACCCCAAGCTCTGAAAAGGAGGTTGGACATCGATAAATTTGGAAAACTTGGGTTTCCATACTAGGGCAATAGTGTCCAACATGTAAGAAAGGGGGTAACATCCATTCTTATCACCCTACACCCATCTAGCCCAAGTTTGACCCCCAAAGTGGACCCACATGCTAGAACCCATCCAAGCATCACTGACAACCTTGAAACCTCACCAAACCTAGTCAAAATTGGTCAAAGCTAGTTGAAAGCTTGGGATTTTATGTTTTTACATTGGGAAAGGCTTCATCCATGCTAAGCATCTTATCCCTAGTGTGGATATGGGGGGAGCCAAAAATGACCTAAATTAGCTACCTAATGACCATTTCTCAAAGCTTGGTGAACCCTAAACACTATCAGTACCCTCTTGAACTTCCAGATGTCTCAAAAGTAGTTAAATATGGCACAAGACTACCATCCAGTCATCCACACTGGGACCATCATGTCCAATGTTGAAGAAAGGGGGGAAACTACATGAGGCACTTAGGAGCCTCCAAACTGCTAGAACTTGACACCTAGTATTGATCGTGAACATTAGTAACCCTAAAGACTAACATACATTGTCGATTGACTATTGAACTAGCCTAGATCTAACTTTCTTGGTTCTTCCATACTAGGGGAGACCTCTTCCATGCTACACAACATGGAAAGCTTGTGAAAGTAGCTACAAAAATTAGTAACCACAAATAAAAAACACAACCTCAAATTGCCTTGTACCTAACACCAGGACCTTGACAGCCTCGTCAAAAGGAACTAGAATGTAAGAGTTAACTCTCTAAGATTCTTCCAAACTAAGGAGAATCCCCTTCATGCTGAGCATCCTAGTCTCAGTGTGGATGGAAAGGAAAAGCCAAAACTATTAGAGTTTACATGTAGTTTAAGTTCTAGAAGAAACCCAACTCTTTTGAAAGCCACTTAAAATGATCAAAACTTGTCTCCCTTGGGTTCTTCACACTAGGGAAGACCTCATCCAAATTGAACATCCTAGCCCCCAATGTAGATAAAATGGGTAAGCATAAAAACCAACTCATAGCCTTCAAAATGACCAAAATTAGACCATATACATTAATAGCCAACACCAACAACCCTATGCACATGCATGCATAGTCAGAATTCTAAAAAATTAACAAAGCATATGATCTTCTAGTTTCTCCAGGCTGAGAGCTCCCTCTTCCATGTTGGCCAACATGGAAGAAAGGAGGAAACTTTGGGATGATAAAAAAGTAGCCCTTGAAGACCTTAAACAAACAATAAGTCCTATGTGTGTTCTAGGACCCTATTTACTCATCCTAGAATCCTCAAACTCTTCCAAATTGATCATAAATAGTCAAAAAAACCTTTATCCCCAATCTTTTTCATTGACCATGAAATCATTAGCATGAAAAAGGAGGTCAAGCCTAAAAATTACCTAATAACCCTTGGAATAACGAAATTTTAACATCAGGTATTAGTAGTCGATACTAGCAACCTTAGAAGCCCACATCCATAGCTAGAAATGATAAAATTGGTAAAAATTAGGGTCCCTCAATTCTTTCATGCTAAGAGCCTCCTCTTCCATGCTACCTAGCATGGAAGAAAAAGGAAAAATTTGAGGAAACTCCAAAATGACCTTTAGACACCCTTCAGCCTCACATGAACCCTAAGACTAGTTTTACATCTTCCCAAGCCCTCAAACCTTGCAAAAGTGATCACAGCAAGCTAGAAAGCTACTCTTCCTAGTCTTCCATGTTTATTGTACAATCCTTAGCATAGAAAATAAGGGGGAAGCTCAAAAAAATATCTAGGAATCCTCTAAAGTGACCAAACTTGAGCTCAAAAACTAGTCCTCAACCCCTGGTAACCCTAGAGGTACACATGCATGATTGATTAAGGTTAAAACTGGCTTAGATATGATATTTATGATTCTTCCACATCATAGACCCCTTCCTCAATGCTATGTAGTGTGAAAAATAAGAGGGAGACTCATTTGGATCTTCTAAACTCATAATGACATCAAATAACCTTGCATGCACTTTAGAACCCTATCAACACACTGTGGAGTCTTTAAACATCACAAAACTAATTTCAAATAGCCAAAAAGTGGTTTCCCTTAGTCTTCCATGCTAAGATCCTTAGCCCTAGTGTGTGAAAAGGGATGGAAGCTCAAAAAATACTTGAGAGTACTCAAAACTACCAAATTTTGACATGAAACCCTAGCCCTTGGCCCTAGTGACTCCAAAAGCTAACATGCACAGTCGATTGTGATTCAAATTAGTCTAGATATAGGATTCTTACTCCATCCACCTTGAAGAGGTTCCTTCCATGCTAGGTAGTGTGGAAACAAAGGGGGAAGCTAATTTTCCACTTTTGATGGTAGGATAATAATCCTGGAAGCCAAGGATCTACGCTGAAGAAGCTTAGGACCTCATCACCTTAAGATTTTACTTGTTTAATCTTATTTTGACCTCCAAAATCCATTCCTCCCAATCTTCCATTCTATATTAACTCCCCCAGCATGGAAACAAGCGGGGAAGACATTAGATTCCCTTACATAACCTCTAAACATGTCCAAAATCAACCAAAGACTTGCAAAATCATGACCTGTAGTCCTAGGGGCTTGAAAACCTAGTCAATGTGCACTTAAATCATCTTGAATCCATAAAATAAGTGTCCCCCATTCTTCCATGTTATGGATACTATGCCCAATGTGGAATAATGGGGAAAATCCATTTCAACACGTTTCGATGCCCAAAACTAACTCCAATGGCCTCAAGAAAAAGCTAAGGCATGCACAAATCCCATATCTAGGTTTTGGTTACTTGTTTGACCATGTTTGATCCTAGTTTTTCTTGCATTTTGATTATCCACACTTAACCCCCTCTCTTCCATGCTGGCTAGTGTGGAAATAGGGGGAAGGCTTCAAAACATGCTTTTTGATCATTTCAAACCTTTGCAATGCCCAATTTTGATAGATCTAGCCCTACGTTGTCTTGGAGAACCTCCAAAACCTTAATGGTGGACCTCTAGATGCCCTAAAATCCAATTTCCTTGGTTTCCACATTGAGGGTCCCTTCTTCCATGCTGGCCAACATGGAAGCCTCAAAACTCCTAATTTCTAAGTTTAAACCACCTAGAAATAGCCTTGACTGGTGACAAAACTCATCTAATAGCCTTGTAGCCCCAAATCATGGCCTTATAAGGCCCAAAAACTAGCAAAACCTAACTAGTTTTGACCTATATAAGCCAAATTTCACCATATGTAGCCTTTTTTACTTAATGTTTGCCTTATTACATGAGGCTTTGACTTGTTTCAACCTAGTGTTGCATTGTCAACCTTGTTGACCTTATTGTGGCCTTCATATAGCCTTATATTCTCTTTATTTGCCTTAGTATAGCTTTTTTTTTTCCTTTTTTTAGCCGTTGATTAGTATCAAATAGTGGGTTTGACCTTCCTTGAACATCATTTAACACCATGTGACCATGGCCTGCTAAGGCCTTAAACTGGCATCATAGTCCACTAAGATTATAAACTAGCATCATGGCTCATTAAGGCCTTAAATGGGTAGAATTATGACCCTTTTTTGGCCATTTATAGCCTTATTTCTTATTCTTTACCTTGGTTTGACGTTTATTTGTCCCTTATTGCACTTTGTTTACTTGTTGTCCTTACCTCATTGATGATCTTGGATGACCTTGTTTGCATTAGTTTTGCATGTATTTGCATAATTTTATAGCATTTTAACATTATTTATTCACTTTTACTTAGGTTCCACTTAATATTATTTTGGTTGATATGTAGGATCAAAGTATGAGTACCTAGGAGCAAATCAATTTTCCTTTGTGTTTACATGGACCTCACAGTGACGTTGAACTATGTATCAATCCTAATTGCTTAGATCTTGAGTCTAAGATTCTTGTAGACCACATAGCCTTAATATAGAAACCTCTAGAATGGCCTAAAAACCTAGTCAAAACTCTTAACTTAGAGGCAAGAGACATAATCAAATACCCTCTAGTTGTAGTTCCTATCACAACACAGTGGTGAGGAGAAAACCCTTAAACTAAGTTTCTCATTGGAACCTCAATATGCTCAAGACATCACCAAGGTACTACAAAGTAACATTAAGGTCTTTTCCTAGTCATATGAAGATATGCTAAGACTAGACCCACATTTAGTTTAGCATAACATCATACTAGATCCTAGCATTAGACCAATTAAGCAGAACGTGTGCAAAATTAGACCTAATTTGGCCTTGGCAACTCATGATGAGATCTCAAAGCTCCACTAAGTTGGTTTCATTAGGGTTGTTGACTACACAAAGTGAGTGTCCAACATGGTGATAATCCCTACAGAAAATGGGAGTATCTATGTTTGCATTAATTTTTAAGACCTAAATAAAGCAACTATCAAGGATAACTTCATGTTGCCTAGCATTGATCAACTTATTGATACTATGGTTGGACATGCCTTTTTGTCATCTATGGAAGAATTCTCAAGGTATAACCAAATTAGGATCAACCTAGAGCACCAACTTAGCATGACCTTTATGACCCCATGGGGTACCTTTTGCAATACTATGATGTCATTTGGCCTTAAGAACGTCAAAGTGACCTATAAACAAGTCATGACCTATATATTCAATGATTACATGTTAGGTTTACTTAATGATTATGTAGGTGATATAACTGTTAAGTCCAAAGTGTCCAATGACCGTGCTAATGACCCAAACCTTATGCTTAAATGATGCCTCAAATACAAGCTTAGGCTCAATCCCAAGAAATGTGTCTTCAATGTCAAGACCAATAAGATGCTTATCTTTGTAGTCTCTAAAGTAGGGATACCTATCAATCTTAATAAGGTTAAGGCCATATCTAAATTAGCAACACCTACCAACCTTAAGGAGCTTTGGGGATTACAAGGCATTTTATAATTAATTCATAGATTTATCACTATGCTTATGGATAAGTTATAGCCCATGCAATACTTTCTTAAGAAAAGAGTTCACTATGAGTGGATAGCTCAATGCTAAGAGGTTTTTGAAAACCTTAAGCAAGAGTTAACACAACTACCAATGGTCTATCCTCCACAAGAGGGTAAACCGTTCTACATTTACCTTGACATATTTGATACATTCATTGCCTCTCTACTCTATTAGAAATGTGATGATGGAGCAAAAATTCCTGTATACTACCTTATACATATATTAGTTGCCTACAAGACCCAATACACTAAAGTGGAGAAGTATTATCTAGCACTAGTCTTCTCATTGAAGAAGTGGAAACACTACCTCTTCAAAAGCCAAGTCAATGTAATTTGTAAGGAAAACATACTCAAAGCTACAACAATCAACATTTACAAAAGTAGTTGTATAGCCTAATGGAAAGCCATAACCATGGATTTTGACCTTCATTACATCTCTCAATCCTCAAAAAAATGTCAAGCTATAGCTATACAACTTATAGTTTCACCTATTGATGACTAAACAACCATAGATCCTAAGTTCCCTGATGAACACATTAACATAGCTAGCTAAGTTCCCAAGGGTTATGAGGTGGTCATGCACTTTGATGGAGCTTTAGCTATCCATGGGGCTAGTGCCACTACCATCATAACATTTCCATCTAGTGAATTCTAAATTGTCACCTATCATTTTGAGTTCCCATGTACCAAAAACATAACAAAGTATGAAGGTTTGATTAGAGGGATGATGGTAGCTCATGACCTAGGAATTAGACACTTAGTAATCAAATGCAATTCACAAATTTTGGTTAACCAAGTAACCAAGGTCTATGCATGTAAAGCCAAATAGTTATATCCATATTATGACCTAGGGAAATAGTTGTTGCAACAATTCATAGATGTTGATATCCAACACATACCCTAAAATGAGAACACCATAGCCAATGAAATTACAACATTAGCCCTTAGTGTGATGTCAGATGTGTTTAGTAAGTTTTCCATTTTAACCATGGATTGTGCTACTTCTATCACACAGAGCATTGAGCAAACTTCATGGTCATCGTTCATACTACTCCTCCCAAGGAATGGAATGACGCTATCAAATTTTAACTTATGCATGGTGAATCCTCACAAGGCCTAAGTACTACTCAAAAGGATGAAATAAATAAGCAATCAAAGTAGTATGTCATCATAGGTAATAATACATTATGTTGACAATCCTATGATGAAATACTCCTAAATTTCTTAGGTAAAATTGAAGCTAGAACAATCCTAGAGGAGGTTCACAAGGTGTTTGTGGAGGACATGTAGGACCAAGAGCTTTGATCACTAAGATTAGATAGTTAGGCTACTATTGGCCTCATATGAAAAATGACTTCCTACAAAAAAATTAGTAGTGTGACACATGCCAATGATATAGCAACCTTACACATATATCACTAACTAAGTTGCATATCACTCAAATAACATAGCCATTTTAAAAATGGGCATTGGATATCGTTGAACCCATAATGCCTAAGTCTTCCACAAGGCATAGCTTTATAATCACTGCAACCAAATACTTTATGAAGTGGGTTGAGACCATTTCTCTAAGGAGGACTACATCTGAGAAAGTCTAAAAATTCATCCTAGATAACATTGTAGCTCATTTTGGCATACCCATGACCATAGTTATAGACAATGGACCACAATTTAGTAGATAGGAAATAAGAAATTTCTATCATGACCTACACATTAAACATTCTTTCTCATCACCTTATTATCCTCAAGCCAATGGACAAGTAGAAGTAAGCAATAAAGCCATCATTAACTTACTCAAAAATATGCTCAATAATAGCAAGTGAAAATGGCATGAGAGACTTGTCCATACACTATGGACATATAGGAAAACCTATCACATGACAACTAATGTAACCCCTTATAGCCTGATTTATGGTTATGAAGTTGTTTTACCTCTTGAATTATAGGTGCCATTGCTCTAAGTAGCCTTAACCAACTTCATTAATGATGAGTAGGATAATGACTTGCAGATAACAACCCTAGAATCGATGGAGGAACAACATAAGTAAGAATTTGCTGACATCAAGCACTATCAAGAGAGGTAGAAGTGGCAACATCACCATAACTTGACCATGCACAAGATCAAGAAAGGTGACTTCATTCTCAAAGCCATCTACAAACATGCAAACAAATTCTTAGCCAACTAGGAAGGGTCATTCCTTGTCACTAGAGCCTACGAGAATGGTGCATTTAGAATAGCCAACATGGATGGAAATGAGCTAGTCAATTTTGTCAATCATTCCTATCTAAGACATACTACATGTAGCCAATAATCATCAACAAGTGAGCCTTAATTCAATGGCCTACTAGGGCCTTAAACTAGTACCATGGCTTGCCATGGCCTTAAACTACAACTTCAGTGACTTGGATAGCTTATTTTTATCATCTCATATGACCTATATACATTGTAGCATTATAATATGTAGTCATGTTTTGTATTCTTTGTCGATGTCTCTCAAGTTAATCCTCTAGACACCAATAAAGAGGGGCCACTAAAACACTACAAAATTTTGTATGTTATAGCTAATTTCCATCATGTAGCTTTCACCCCATGAAACCTAAGGTAAAAATTCATTGTAAATGTGAAGATTGTAACTCATTGAGGGCAATCTCAAATATCCCATACTTTTGGGGCTGAAAATGCCTCATAAGTGGTCAAAGCCTCATTTTCTAAGTGAAACAAGTCACCTAGTATATATATTTGGGCTTGGAAGATCAAAAATGCCTCATGGAATGCCAAAAATGGCAATTTGATGGTTTTTATTGGGGGTATACATATTTCTACGTTGGAAACACTTACAAGTGGTAAATTTCAACTACCCCCATCATGGAGGGATGGGGGGTTTTCCCTTAGCTTGGAAACTTCCCCTCCTTCCCAACCTCCCCCCTCCCAAAATGTGAAAATTGCATGCCCCTAGCATGGAACCCAGAAGAGCCAAATTTCATCACTCCATACACTCCAACGTTGACCAACCACTCCAAAAAGGATGGCAAAAGGCTCAGTATGGAAGATCCATCTTTAGCATAGAAGGTGTGCCCATGTTACTATTTATAGTAAATAGAATGGCCATGCAGGGAATGCACTTACCATATATAGTAACCCCCCAAATTTGAACACCCATCTCACTTGTACAAGGCAGAAATTTGAAGCCATTTTGCAGCCAAATTACTGCCCAATCATATCCAGTTTTTAGCCCCATTCATGGCCTAAAACCTATAAAAAATAGCCTTCAACACCATTTATAGGTTCCACAATCTAGAGACTATTCAACAATTTCTACACAATTTAGCAATTTATTCACAATTCTACACTTGGATATTTTCAAGCACTCAAGAGTTCTTTCAAGTTCCCACACTTGTATTCTCTTGAACCTAGTGTAAAAACCTTGTGACCTTGTGACTTTGTAACCCCCTTTAAGATTTGTGAATTTTCAAGATCCACACTACACTCCTAGGATTTCCAACTCATAGCATAAAGCACTTGGACAACTTGGATTCTTCACACTTCTCAACCCCCATCATAGCCAATGTTGTAGATCTAAAGTAGCAGCATAGGAGGTTCAATAGCATCAAGAGTGGCAAGAAATCCAGCTTGTGGAGTTGGCTACATCAACTTTAATGGATCCTAAACCCTCATCCAAATGAACCCCCTACTACCCACTCAAGCACCATTTGTACACATTTCTCTAACTTACTCTTTATTCTTTCTTAATAAAGTTTTAAGTTTTGCGCTTTGTATGCAAAATATATTCATTATTCTTTCTTAACAAAGTTTTAATTTTTGGGTTTTGTATGCCAAATATATTTTCTCTACATTATTCAAATCTATTATTAGTTTTAGTATTCTATTTTTATTATCTTGTTTTCCATTTCATAAGTCCTTGGTTGATCTACCAAACTAGCCAAGCCACAATGAATCCCATTTTTCTAAAGGCCCTAGGTATTCATGGGTTGAGGACTGCTTGCTTCAGATCCATCGATTGAGTTATAGCTAAGTACTAAGCCTGTTTTAATGGCTTCACATAGAATGTCAATGGTGAAATTAATAGAGCTAAATATTCAATTGCCAAAGTTATTAGTTCAAGACCTTATTCATCCTAGTGTATCACCCTAGCATGCACTAGTGTTGTTTATCGAATAAAAAGATAGAAGTCTCGAATATTTCATCTATTATGAGTTGGGTCAAGTGATAGTCAAAACTTGATATCCCTTATTATACATTATTCACATATTTGATCAACTTTAAGAAGCTTATGTATTCTTAAAGATAAATCTTAAGTCAAGTGACCATCGTGTGTAAGTTTAGAACTAGGATGTACTGAACTTGTTATATTTATTATGAGTTTTTATTAATTCCATTTAGATTGAATAATGCATCATTTATTAATAGTATGTTACATTTATTTTTAGTTAGTTTATTATAGTATTTATAGATGATATTTTGGTATATTTTCCAATTGAGTACTCTCATGTAGAGAATTTGTGAATAGTTCTACAAACCTTAAATAAGTATTAGTTATATGTCCAACCATATAGTGTTCTTTCTCATACTTTGAAGTCAATTTTCTAGGTCACGTATGTGAGATCTATGGTTCAATAGATTTCATAAAGATTGTAGTGATCTTGGATTGGCTCATTTTGTAAATAGTTACAGAAATTCATAGTTTCCTTGATTTGTAAGATATTATTACTACTTTGTTGATCACTTCTCTAACTTAGCATCTCCATTAATTTTTGTATTGAGAGAGGAGACTAACTTTATTTGGAGCTTAAATTTTTAGGTGACATTAAAAGAGTTGAAGCACAAATTAATGAAATCTATGGTATTGATTTTCCTACTCTAGACAATCCATATAATGTTTACATAGATGTCTTAAGTAACAAGTTTGGATATGTGCTAATGTAAATCGAAAAGGTTATGGCTTATGCATATTAATAATCAAAGCCACATGAGAGTAGATATCTAGTGCATAATATAGCATTGTGTGTTATGGTATTTACACTGAAGATTTGACAACATTATTTGTATGGGAAGTAGGTGACTATTTAGACTAACCATAAGAGCCTTTAGTATCTCATGAGTCAACCATAGTAAAATTTATGATAGTGTAGATGGGTGAAATTACTCACTGAATTTAATTTTACTATCAAATATAAGCCTAAAGGGATCAACAAGGTATCAAATGCATTGAGTAGGGTAGCTAGTAAGCTTAATAGTCTAACTATTTGATTGGACCTATACAAGAAGATTTCTAAGCAGTAGTAGCATGATCCATTGTGCTAAGAGTTAAGGCAATAGGTCATCTCTAATGGACCATTATCTATTGATGATCATCATGTATTATAGAGGGGTCACTAAGTATGTATTCAAGAAGCTTTACAACCTTAGTTGATACTAAATGCATCCTAGTGAGAAGATGTATCAGGGTTTACTATGGATATATTAGTGATAAGACATAAAGAGAAATATAGGGGATTATGTCTCTTAATGTTTGATGGATAGAACATCAAAGGGTTGATGGATAACTATATTCCCATGAGATTTCATAGTGGAAGTGAAATACTATTGGTATGCATTTCATTATTTGTCTATTGAGGATTTGCAACTACCATGATACTATACTAGCAGTTGTTGACTTCTTGATAAAGTCTACCCATTTTCTTACCATACAAGCATCAGTGAAGATAGTAGAAAGCAAGGAATGGTGAAAGAAGGATCTACTAATAGACCCTTTATTAGTTGTTATTTTCTATTCTGTTTGACCGACACATTCCAAATTAGTTGGTAATTTTGATGGTTCACTACCTCTCATGGCTATTCCTAGGATCATCCTGAGTGAGACTGTGGATCATTAGTGACTAAGATGTTTTGTTTATATTATAATATTGATAGGTAGTTTAGAAGAATATGGTTAGGAAACTATACATGAGTTCAACATATCATTTGGAAATAGATGGTCAAAGCAAGAAGGTAAATCAAATTCTTAAGGATATGTTGAGAGCCTATTTTTTGCAATGCAGAGACAATTGGAATCATATTCTTTCATTGGAAAATTTTACATATAATAATAGATAGCATGAGAGTTTGTAGGCAATAGCATATGAGATCTCATACAAAATGCCATGTAGAATACCCTTATGTTAGAATACTATAGAAGACCATTAACAAGTGAACATGGATTTGGTGATGCAAACCATAGAGTAGGTCTAGGTAATTCAAGATAGATTAGAAGATTCCTACGATAGATAAGAAACATATAATAATCAGCACTGAATGCCATTATAACTTGTAGTTAGAGATCATATATTTCTTTATGTTTCTTACCTAAAGGAACTTATGTGATTTGGCTAGAAGGAAAAGTTTTCTTCTAGATATATTACTTACTTTGACATGCTACATAGAATTGGTAGAACATCTTGACAGATAGCATTATCTCCCTAGTTGATAGTCATACATAATGTGTTCCACATATCTATGTTGCAATGGTATGTTTCTAATGAGCATTTTTGATTAAATACTTAGGGATATAGTTGTAGCTTGATGTCAATTATGTAGAGTATCTAATAAAGATGGTAGATAATATGATGAAGAAGTTATACAATAGAGTTATTTCTATGATTAAGGTTTTATGTAGTGAACATTATGACTAAGAATTCATCTAGGAGATGGTGAAGTTTCTTAAGAAGGAAAGAGTGTTATATCCCTTCTATAGAATCTTGGATATTGCATTATTATTATGTTTTACATATATGTGTGTGGTCTCAATGGATAGTTGAGAACATGCTAGTTGGTTATGATGCTAATTTATATGTTATGATTATTTGGCTCTTATTTATTAGAATATAATCTCTTAAGTTAATATCCAATCATTAATTTCTTAACTTAACTTAAATCATTAATAGTTATAAAAGTTTATGATGGTTTATCAAGAGTCACAAATTCCTATGAAGTATAAAAGAGCCCAAGTCCTTACTTTATAAGGTATGAATGAATGATGAAATGTATAAAGAAATATATAGAATAGTAAGTAAGAAGAAGAGAAGAAAAATTGAAATAATAAAAAAAAAAACTATTCACAAGCCAAAAGGTTATAAAGGTGGTAATTCATACAAAGAAAAAGATCAAAGAAGCCCTTGATCCTACCAAATGGTAACTAAGGAAGAAGTAAGAGAGAAGTTGATGTTTCTAACATCAGAAGGTAGACTATTACATCATGGACATTAGAAATTTTGCATAGTGAATCAAACTGAGACATCACAAAAGAAGTAGCTATGAATGCTAATTAAGAAAGAAGGATATGCTACATTGAGGTAGTAGTCCATTAACTGTTGTAAGAGAAGCTAACCCAACTTAGTGGTGGATCATTGAAGAATTCCAAAATGGTCAAGTCTACCTAAAAGTAAGGATAACTGTACCATGAGCTAACAATGCTAAACAAAGTACATAACCAAAATTGGATGTATTGCTAAAGAAAAAACAACACCATTGAAACACAAGAATTTATTATAAATCCAATACAGCCAAATATCTAGTAATACTAAGTCCAAAGATGATGTTAAATATTACTAGAATAAAAATTAGTGCTTGTCATAGACTATCCATGATAGCTCATGACTAGTACTAAGTTATGAATTAGATTAATGTGACTCAACTCGTCATAAGAGGATTTGTAAGTAATCAAGCTAGTAAGACTTACAATATTCATAATTGTAGAAAGAATTATAAAGAGTAGTTATAACAAATTTTTAAATTACAGTCTTACTTTTTGCTCATTAGATCATGGTTTATTGGAGTTTCCATGAATTGGAAATATATAAAATTGAAACTCCAACATGATGTCAAAGTCACTAATCATTTGAAGAAAGAATTAAGTCATAATATTATATATTGAACATTATAAAGATCTCTACTAAAAAACCTAGGTTTATAAGAAAGCTTATAAGGAACAAGACTAACACATAAAATAAGTTGAAGAAAGATATTATGAAGAGGACTTTAAATATTTATGGAAGACCTATGTCAAGAATTAAAGAAGTGAAGAATATTTGTACTATGAGATAACCCTAAAGTATCACCTATAAATCCAACCCAGAATGACAACATCAAGTGGTGGTAAGATTTGAGAATAATTATAAATCAAAACTACGGTGGTAACCATCGTACAATATGAGGATTCAAGATAACTAAAAAATAGCAAAATAAAAGATTAGTTAAAAGAAAGAACAAAATGCCAAGATGGTACATAAGAACTCAAGCTCATGACTAGCAATCATGGATATCATTTTGCACCATTTCTCTACTTGATAAGGTGCATATTAAGAAAGCAGCAACATTCATCAAAAATACAAGAAGCAGAATCAATCATAGTGAAGAAAAATGCTACCAAAGAATTTGTCAAATAGTAGTATTTCTTTCTAAAAATAGAAAGTTGGTATCACATGTCAAATTAAAATGTTATGTAACAAGATAAATGTAGTTAAACTATGATTAATTACTAAAATAAAAATGTGATATGACAAAAAAAATTTCCTAAGATTTAAAATCAAAATTTGGGTGATCTTGAAACTATAGATCATAAGGATCTAGGGATGGGTGTCAATCATGATCTCATTTGATGAAAAGTTTAAGCACAATTCCTAATGTAATGATTTTTTAACTAGGATTCATTGTAGAAAATGAAAAAAAAAGAATTCTAATTTTAAGTTTAGATTTCTTATGATAAAAAAATTTGAGGACTTACAATACAACAAAAGGAAGTTCAAACCCATAAGAAAAAAATAGTGAAGGAGGATGATTAAGTATAGAAAAGATGGAAAATTATTCCACATATTGCAAGAAGGGAAGGAAATTAGAATACATCAAGGAAGCACATAGCTACCAAAATCAAAATGTGATATGGTGTGATCATGTGAGTGAAAATCCTTACTAAGATTACATGATAAAAGCTTCATGTGCATACTTGGGAAACTTAGACTATTTTATATGTTTTGGTGGCACAAATTTGAAGATAACTCAATGGGATAAGGAAGTACTCACAATAATCAAATTTAATCTTTCAACTTCATGATGTTGATCCAACTAATAAGTACCTACAATTAGGTATTACCAAGTGAAGGAAGGAAGAAAACATTATAGAAAATCATGAATAAAAAGGAGAATAAAATATTGTAATTAATTAAGTGTTACAAATAGATTACTCTCATGTTTTCAATTTTATAAGTGAAGGGGAGAAAAGAGAACTTGTTAAGCATAAAAATTTACAAAGTATGAAGGTATTTAACTACTCTTGAATTTACAAACATGAAAGAGTAAGTAAAAGAACTAATTCTTGAAGGAAAGTATTAGAATATACTATCTTAAGTCAAGATACAATAATTAGTTTCTTAAATTAACATATATCATTAATAGTTACAAAAGGTTATGATGGTTTATCAAGAGTCATAACTCCCTACAAAGTATAAAAGAGATCAAGTCCTTACCTTGTAAGACATGAATGAATGATGAAATGTATGAGAAATGATATGGAATAGTAAGTAAGAAGAAAAGAAGTAGCATTGAAACAATGACCACGAAAGTATTTGTCAGTCAAAAGGTTACAAAATTGGTAATTTGTAAGAACCATAAAGTTAAAGAAGTAATTGGTCCTACTAAATGATACCTAAGAAAGAAGTAAGAGCAAAGCTAAAGTCCTAGATATGCCCAATACCAAAAGGAAAATCGGTGCATCACAAACGTTAAGAATTTAACATGGTAAGCTAAATTAAGGCATCATGAAATGAGTAGCTATGAATACTACTTATGAAAGAAGGACAAGCTATGTTGAGATAGTAGTCCATTGGCTATCATAAGAAAAGATGACCCAACTTAGTAGTAGATCACTAAAGCAGTCCAAAGTGGCCTATCCCACATAAGACTAAGGATATTATACTTTATTGACTCATCAAAAAGCACCATCAATGTGTCATAAGCCCACAATGCTACACAATGTGTATAACCAAAAAAAAAAGGTGCATTTCTAGAGAAAAAACAACATCATTAAAACACAAGAATTTCTTATAAATCTAGTGTAACCAATTCTAGAGTAATAACATGTCCAAAGATGATGTTACAAACTACCAAATTTAGAAATAGTACTTGTTATAGACTATTAATGATAGCTATGGCTAAACAAACTTATTAACTAGATCAATGTGACTCTATTTATTGTATCTATCAAGTTAGTAAGACTTACTTATAATTGTGGAATAAATTACAAAGCATAGCTATCATAAAGTTTAGAATTACAAGCTTACTTCTTACTCATTGGATCTTACTATATTGAAGTTTCCATAAATAAAAATGTGTAAAATCAAAACTCCAACATTATGATATGATTATGATATTCTTCAATGCTTAAATAACATGATCATATGAACCAATCATGTGAGATATGTTAGGTAGGTGATGTAATTAGCAAGGATGATGGATTAATGTATAAAAATAGTTATTTGGTATGAGTTTATGCTTTATGTGTGATTTCAACATTTATGCATTTGAACTATAAAGCTATACTAACTTATGCTTGTATATAATTTTGGTATGTGGGTGCATTATGTATTTGATATGAATCTTAGAAGTTCAAATGGATTTTGAGTTGGATTCCTAGTATGTCTATTATGCATCTTTGAATGTTCAAGGAATTAGTTGAAGAAAAAACAGAAAATATGCTTATGAAATGTTTACAAAAAATAAATGATATAACAATTAAAGGTGATTAAAAGTCAAGTATGTTGGCCTCTTAGTGTTTCAAAACCTTGAAAAATGAAGAATTGGTCAAAATGTTTTATGAGACATTTCAGGCCTAAGAAAGCTAAGTTTGGGACATCAAAGAGAGTAAGAATTAATAATATGGGATGATAAAGTATGGGAGAAGATGAAAGTAATTGGGGAAAGATCATGAGGAAAAGATACATTCCAATCCAATAGAATATGTTTGTAGACTAATAGGACATATCCTATTGACAAAATACATCTCTAAAGAGAAGGTCTGGTCTTTGGTAAGATGTCTTCTCCAAAGACAAGACGTATTCTCTAGGACATCGTGCCTACCAAGGAGACATCTCCTTCTTTCCCAATACGTCTTGATCCCAAATAAGACATCTCTCCTACTAGCCAACAAAATCAATTAGACATCTCAAGCCTTAAAGAAGACATCTCAACTAGTTGTATCTAGTCATTGTAAGGATTCCAATAGGCAAATGGAGGGAACAAGGTTATAAAGGGAGGACACACTCAAGAGGAGAATGTAAGCCTTGGATAAGAAACTAATCAAGCACATTGCATACATGAAATCCTCAATTCTCTATCTTCTATTATATTTATATTTTAATTATGCTTCAATGCAAGGAATCAAAAGTGCAAAATTAAGTATTTTTTGTACAAACTTATTCACCTCCCTCTAAGTTTTCAATTTGCAAAGTGTGTGTACATTGTTAAAAAAGTAAAATGAATATAATATATAACATATAAAAAAGTTATACAATATATATATTTGTTATCACCATATTTTTTCTCATTATCTTTTGACTACTATTGGGTTTTTTTATTTTCATATAACCAAAATCAATTTCAAGTCTATTTCATTTATTTTCCAAAACTTTCTTATGAATTTCTAACTTTGGGAATAAATTTTCATTTGCTTTGAACTTGGATTTGGGCTTATTATGGTTGTGTATACATTTGTATGGGAGTTGTTTGAAGAAAAATAGAGTCTTAATGAATTTCTAAGGGTTTTAGGAGAACTTTTAACTATTAGCCTTGACAAATTTAATTGGTGGGTTTTCTTTACTTTTCTCTTGTATTTTTATGCTGGATTAGTGTATACGGTCATGGTGCACAAGCAGGTGGAGTGAATAGGCTATAGATCAAGTTTTGGACATGTAGTTTAGAGAATTATCAAATTTGCGATTATGTTTTGTAGGCCATGCATGAGGTGGTACATAATGAATTGAATTATTTGGAAATTTTGAAAATTAATTATAATGTCATAATGATTAGCCTAACATTAGTATTATGTATTTTAAGTACGATGTATATTCCTATTATTCTCAAGGATTCCTATTACCTTTTATGGTAATTAAATATCATTATTTTAGTATGTTATTAATAAACTTTAAATGTAAATAATTTCTTTTAGATGTTCAATTAAGGTGAAATTGGTGTCATTTGATTATCTTCTTGCATACTTTCCAAATATGAAATTTATTTTATTCCTTAATATTTATTTTTTAAAAGGTTACATTAGTTATCATTTTTTAATTATGTTTATTTAATTCTATATGTTAGTAGTAAGGAATTTTATCATTTCATGTTGTGTTATTTCTTTTATGCTTCTATTGGATAACTTTTATTGCATATGAAGTATAATATGTGTGATTGTTAGAATTGGATATATGTGGTATGTTGAACTCATAGGTGTTCTAACTATGACATGTGATAGCTTAAGCTAACCTAGATTGGTACATGTCTTTGCGATAATGCCTAGAGCAATCATTGGTAGGTGATGAGGACCACAAACTTAGAAGGAGCGTTGAATAAGTTCCCCAATTTGAACAACTAACCCAACAATGTGAGACTTTTGGTTTTGGTGTGTCAAGACATTAAGAAAAATGGAAAACAAGTTTGTTTGTATGTGTTTTTCTTGCAAGATAAGAACTTGGATTGAACTTGGTTGCAAACAAGGAATGATCCATTCATTATACAAGGGAAAGTGAAGAAAGACACCTTTGGGAAGCAATAGACATCTTGGTTGATTTGGAGTGGATTCTAACAAAGATTTCTTTAGAAATAGTAAAACGTCTTTCTAAAACAAATATGTCTTTCATAAAACAAAGAAATCTTTGTTGATTATATACCAAGTCTAGAAGGACATCTTCCACAAGACAAAGATGTCTTTCAAAGTAGATACTTCAAAAAGACATCTTTCAAGAAACAAATATGTCTTCCCAGATTTGAAGGCTAATTCAAAAAGATGCCTTAGACATGGGAAAGACACCTCCCATGATCGTCAATGACCATTAGCTAGATATTGCACAAGTTTCACGAAGGATTTAGCAACATGGAAAGTATAAGAAGACTTCATATGCATTAGGAAAAGTGCAAGAATTATTGTATTCATTGTATAATCATTTTTAATCATTGAATTCTCTATTGCTCCTCATTGTCTAATCATTTTGGCTTTGTAAAGTGTGATATACCTAACTATGCAAGGATCAGCAAATTGAGTTGTAATTATTCCTTGTAATTCTTATTCTTGTTGCCTTATGGGGTTGATGTGATTTGTAGAGCTAACGATCTTGTTGTATCCATTAGAAGAATAGAGAAAGACTTGCCCAAAAGCAACAACATCATCAAAATGATCAGAACTTTACAACCATAGTTTAGGCCTAATGTCATAGTGATGGAAGAAATTAGAGAATTCTCAACCATAAAATTTTAAGAGCTTCAAAGTGCTCTCATAGCTTATAAAATGAATCTCATAAGTGAAGGAGCTATTCAAGAAAGGCCCATTTCCTTAAAGACTACTTCAAAGGAGAAGGAACTCAATGAGCATGAAGAGGGCAGTGAACATGAGATTGCCCTTCTCATTGGAAAGCTACAATGACTAATTACTAGGAAGAACAAAGGAGCATATCTACAAAGATTCAATAATCTTAAAGGTAAAGAAAGAGGTAAGAAATTTTTAAACTCTAATTTATATTTTTCTTCTATAGAATGTTGGATGTATGAATGTAAAGGTCATGTGGCCTCTGAATGTCCTAGTAGCCTTAGAATGCAATACAAGAATTAATCCCTTGAAGAAGGAAAGAAGACAAACTTTTATAAAAGTTGGAATGATGCAGAACAAAGTGAAGAAGAAGAGGAGATTGATGCAAAAAATCTCATCTCATCTACATGGCTCTCATTGATGATGATTTATCAAATGATGAACTAAATGAAAATGAGAGGTCTAATTTATTATGTAAAGAAATTTTAAAATTTTAAAATCTTTGCTCTAAGGTAAATAAACAAGTCAAGTATAAAGATCAAGAAATATCCTCATTAAACTTAGTTATTTCTAATCTTAACAAACAATTATCAAACCTTAAGGTTGAGAATGAAGCACTAACCAGATCATGTGAGCAAATGAAAGAAGAACTTGTTGATGTTAGGTTGGTAAATGAATGACTAACGAAAGAAAAAGAGTCTCTTTGAATGGTTCTTAGACAAGGAAGAAGTTCACAAGACAAAAGTGGAGTTGGATGCTACCACAAAGAAGAGAAACCTTCATCTCATCTAAAGGAACCATCAAGGAAAAAGGACTCTACATCCAGGGAAGCTTCTATCCAACATAAAACTCCTCAAAGATTTGATCCTTCTAGTTATTTTTCCAATAGGAGAATTAGATGTTATTATTGTAACAATATTGGACATAAATAATGGGAGTACAATCTAAATTTTTATCATATGAGTACATGGACATATCACAAGACTCCTTGGTTTTATCAAAGTGCATCAAGAAAGGATTTTATGCAGGATCACAAAGAAGATTGGAAGTAAACCACAAGAACCAAGGCTGTCAAAATGGAATGGAAAATTAAATAAGACCAATGGCATCAGGACACTTTCCCTAAAAAAATTTTAAGATGAACCCATGCATTAGACATTGGATAAGTTTAGTTCAAAAGAGATTCCTCAAAAGAGGAAACACATTCTTTAGCTCTTTAGACACCATCATCTTCCAATAGCATGACAAATAGGTCATGGTAAGTTTTTTTTTTAAGGTTTAATTTAGACCATAAACCAATGGCATCCTTCCAAAACCTCATCTCAACGTTTGAAGAAAGACATATTTCAAAAGTGAAAGACATCTTTACCAGGAAATCTTTGGCAGAATAGGGATGTGTCTCTAAGTTTTTGTTTGTTGTTGAAAAGACATCTTCGATAAATGAAAGACTTCTACTATATCTTTTACATGTGAAAAAGATGTCTTTCTTCAAAAAATACATCTTTTTTTTTCATCAAAACCCTCATTTACCCATGGTTATAAAAGACAAAACCTTCATTTTTGTCATATTCTTCCATAGAGACCCTACAAAGATGACTAGGGCTCCATTATTCATAGCAATTTTGGTAGAGATGGCCCATAATAAGGTTGGTACATCTAGAAATCCTTCCAAGAAATGTGCAAGAGGAAGTTGTAGCAATGCATCATCCTCATACACTCCTCAGTTTCACAATTTAGATGCTCAGCATAGGTTTGAAATCACAAGAACTACTACTATTGTTTCTAAGCATTCTCTTAATTTTCCTCTCCATAGATAACAATCTATATTGGATTATTTTAAGATTTTGAATTAGACTACATTCATTTACCTTAATTTTCTTATGCCTTAAGTGTTAATTTGAGAATTCTCCTAGAACATTGTTATTTCTGATGCTATTGTAGGGGCTTTTACATACACTATTTATGTGATTATTATTGAAGTATCTCCTCAAATTGTTAATGCACTTTTGGGTATTTCCAATCCTAATGTCTTTTAGGTTACTATAGAGTCTATGCATGACATTTACACAAATGGTATTATGCCCATAGCTCATGATTAATTCTATGATGTATTGTTTCGTAGAAGTATGTATTTTGATCGAGGTGACCTTGAGCAAAGTAAGATGACTCTAGATGCCTTCACCTCGTCACTTATTATTTTGTATAATATAATGGTAAATGGAGGTAGTTACAATTATCTGCTACCATCCCAAAGCTATGTACTATATTTTTTGCTTATAGGGTTACCATTAGATCTAGGGCACACTCTTTGTAGAGACATTCTAAGCCTCTATGCCAGGAATCCTTGGACATCCTTACCTCATCAACATGTTGATCTGTAAGAAGGGTGTACCTATTATAGAGTTGCCTTTGTTTAAAGGTAAGTGGAGTCTTGATGAGTATGTAGAGAAGAGGAGTTCTTCTCACACAACAATAGTAGGACCTAGCACCATATCACCAAAACAAAAGAAGGCCTCACCATGATTGAAAAGATCAAAATCTTCCAGAGCTCAGATTACTTTCTCTTTGAAGAGGATATTTAGACCCATTTCCCAAGCCATTGGAAAGCTTGGGAAGAATCTCTCTTACTTTCATAAGAGCTTAAATAAGGCTAGGATTCCTCCTTTCTCGAATGGGTAGGTATTTGAGGAGGTTACCACTCCTTCTATCTCTAATAGTGAGGAAGATGCTTCCATTTCTCCATGTCATTCTTCAGCTGTAGGTCCCTCACACACTTAAAACTCAAGGATGGAGCTATATTGTGAACCAAATGCATCCCTATCTAGTATTTAGGGGAAGCACTATTCTTCCATACAATGATCAAAGCATCATGTTCTAGTTCCTCCCACCTCCCACTTCCTTTGCTCCATCTCATGCTAATGCTCCTAGCTCTTTTGAGCAACGAGCTATGAAGAGAATCTTTGGAACCACATTCCAATGGATCCTAGTTATGCAATCACCAACTCCATCAACTCCACTGGCTTCCTCTCAATTTTGAGTGAAGCTTTGTCCTAGATGAGCTCTAGTGCAACAAGTTGAGTCCTCAAATGAGGACACTCAGAAATCCATACATTCCAGCACTAGCAGTGATGACAATGAGGAGGAGACTTATCATCCATCTCAAGTAGTAGTGGATTTTAAATCTAAGGATGCTACCAACATTAGTGATTGAGACCTTGGTAGTTTATTTGTTCTTTCCTTTTAATGATCAAAGAGGATGAGACATTTTGTGGCTCTCACATATGTGATTTTGGGACTTTGCACATATGTGATTGATTTGTGGATAGTTGTACTCCAAGATGCTTATGAACAGTTGATGTAAAACTTGTTTTAGATGGTTATGGATAGATGGTATGTTTTCTAGTTATCTCTATGTGATCTATTAATTTTTATTTCACCTCTCTTACTTGACTCACGTCCTATTGATTCTCCATGCTTATCCTAATCCCTAGCTGCCATAGGCCTTTATATGTCTTTATGCTTTTCATAGACCATCTTTTATGATGGTTTTTTTATATATATCTATATATACCTACATCTTTGACATTTTTGGTTATGTCCAAAAATGGGGAGAAGTATTATGCATTATTATTATTGAGACAAGGCTAAACCCTTTTCTTAAGTTTTGGGCATTATCAAAAAGAGGGAGATTGTGAACCTTTTGAATTTTGTATGTCAAAACATTAAGACAAATGGAAAGCAAGTTTATTTGCATGTGTTGTGCTTGCAGGATAAGAACTTGGATTGAACTTGGTTGTAGACAAGAAACGATGCATTCATCATACAAGGAAAAGTGAATAAAGACATCTCTAGGAAATACCATACGTCTTGGAAAATTTGAAGTGGATTCAAACAAAGATGTCTTCAGAAATAGTAAGAAATCTTTCTTAGACAAAGATGTCTTTGCATATTATAGACTAAGTCCATAAATACATCTTCCAGAGTAGATACTTCCAAAAAGACATCTTTTAGGAAATAAAGACATCTTCCTAGATTTGAATTCCAATTAAGAAAGACATCTTAGGCATGAAAATGATATCTCCCATGACCATTAGTGATTGTTAGCTAGCCATTGCATGTGTTTCGAGAAGGATTTAGCAACATGGAAGCTATAAGAAGACTTCATGTGCATTGGAAAAAGTGCAAGAATTGTTGTATTCATTGTACAATCATTTATAATCATTGAATTCTCTGTTGCTCCTCATTGTCTAGTCATTTTGGCTTTGTAAATTGTGTTGTACCTAAGTATGTAAGGATCAGCAAATTGAGTTAGAATTATTTCTTGTAATTCTTGTTCTTGATGCCCTACTGGGTTGAGGTGATTGAGCTTATTGAGATCTTGCAAGATTGAATTTTTGGTGCTATTGTACAACACTTTGGTATGGAGCTCAAGATTGTAAAGGTTTTGAAAGCCTTAAAATAACATTTCCAAGCCTGATGAGACCTTGTGGGGTTAAGTGATTTGTGCTATGGTACAACACTTCAGAGTATGGCTTGATGACTGTATAGGATGTGGATCCTTCAATCACATTTTAAGAGAAAAAAGGTCCAAAGGTATGCTTGCAATGTACCCTCTAAGTGTAGAGTCCATAAGTTGGGGAACCATGTAAATTTGTGTGTGTGCTTTGTTTGTTTAAAACCCCCCCACCCCCACTTTCTAAGTTCAATTATCTATAAACCAAAATTTTACACAAATTTACATGGTTCCCCAATCCACTCTTGAAGGGTAGAATCCTTGCACACTCTAGAATTTGTTCTTTCAAACAATAGTTTAAATGGAATCACAACCTTTACAAAGTTTGAGATCTGCTTGAAGTGTTTTTTCACTAAAAACACACTCAACCCTCCAAGGTCACAACATGCTCAAAATGTAGTTTCAAGGATCCCACAATCTTTACAAATATGTGAGCTCTACATGAAGTGCTTTCTTGCTAGAACACACTCAATCTCGTAAGATCCTAACAAGCTCATAAGATGCCTTCTCACAAGAAGCACATCAACCCCATAGGACGACAAATGAAGAAAAAGAATTAAGAGGATGTACCTATAATTTATTGATTCCTTGCTTTGATGATCTCAACACACAAATTACAACTCAGAAAAGTTATGGAATTGAAGACCAAAACAATTTACAAGGTGTTCACACAAAAGGAAAATTGTATGAATAGTACTTATTATTTTCACAAGAATGCCATTCTATTTTATAGACTTTTTCTTTTCAAAACAACACTTAGAATTCATGTCATGTCTAGGAAATGATTAGTTGGGATGTCTCATTTGAGTTTGGAATTCCTCAATAAAAATTAGTCACATGCACGTGGGATGTCCCATTGAAAATTAGGATGTTTTACTTGGGACATACCAACCAATAGCAATTGGCACATCTATCTTGAAACTAATCTTTTACCTTTGGAACATCTATTGATCTCTTGGGATATCTAGGAAAATCTCAAAACACCTTCTTTTAGCTTTTAGACTTCATTTTCCTATTAATACTTTTTGTCATCTTAGATCAGCAACTCCTCTCTCATGTTGGTCTCATTTTGCTCTTTGTCCCAATCTTACCTTGTTACTATGAAGCTCTCAAGTATGCTCTTGTCCTGATCTCATCATGCACTTGGTTTTACTCTTGTATCAATCTCATAGAATCCTTGTCTTGCTCTTTCCTAGTCTTACAAGACCATACAAACACATTTTCCACATTCTCCATTTTCCAAGGTTTTGACATACCAAAAGCTCAACAATCTCCCCCTTTTTGGTGATGTCCAAACTTGAGAAAATGGATTATTATAATACCATAACATTATATGATAAATAATAAAGACTCAAACATTTTTATATATATAGCTAAGGATGAAAAATATGAATAGCAATTGATGAGTACACATCCTCTAGTATAGGTGTGATTAAAAAAATTCCATAAAGAGTTATCCCTTATATGTTCATAAATCAAGTCAAAATTAGATAATCTATGAAGCATAAATAAAGAAAGCTTGTTGTTCAATAATATTTCCATGTAATTCCCAAGGTTGAACTTCAAAGGCTAAATTTCAAGCTATCTCTAATACAATAAGCCATTAGTAACAAAATTACCATCTACTAAAAATATATTATCAAGTTCATCTACTAAAAATATATTACTAAATTTTAGTCAATAATTCTCTATAATCAATATCTTATGACTAACATAGTTTCCCTCTTTTTGAACATCATCAAAAAGTTACTACAAGTAGATTTCATTTTCATGGAGAGAGAAATAGCACATGTTACTTTGAAGATCTTAGATCCAAAAACCATAAGAATGATCAAGGTTGCATAACTGATCATGTTAAATATCTCAAAATAATTAATCATATTCTTAACATTATTCCCATAAATCAATTTTGTACAATCATGTTAATTTTAAATACCAGCATCAAGAAATACATCACAAGGTAAAATTTAAAAATTTATCTTAACCAAAATTAACTTATAATTTTACCTTAGATACTTTACCAGAATTCAATAAAAATAGATCTCTTCTTTCTCATTTTCCATAAGTGCTATAATGGAAAGTGCTTTTGCTTCAGTATCTTTTGGTAAGAGTCTCAAAAGACTTCCCCTACACTAGTGGCCTAAAAGATGATGAGTATTGATAGGAACAAGCTCTCCCTGCATATGTGCTAATCTTTTTCCTAGCTTCTCCTAATATAATATATCTATTTTACCTTAGCTACTTTACTAGAATTCAATAAGAATAGATCTATTCTTGCTCATTTTCTATAAGTGCTATAATGAAAAAGCTTGCTACTTAAGTATCTTTTGGTAAGAGTCTCAAAAGACTTCCCCTACTCTAGTGGCCCAAAAGATGATGACTATTGATTGGAATAGGCTCTTCTTCCATATGTGCTAATATTTTTCCCAGCTTCTTTTAATATAATTTATCTATTGTAGAGATAATGTTATTCTCTCCTTGAGTCATTAATTTTTAAAATTAGCAAGATGGAGCTAGCAGCAACTTTGTTCACCCATTTATCATAGTGCTAAATCTACATTGCAATGCTAAGATCAAGTGTGGAGACATTTGAAAATCAAAGTCTCCCATTAGTAGTTAATCAACAAATAAAAATTCAAATATCAATCACCAAGTTGCATTTTATCTAAGTTATAGCAACAATTTTTAACTAAATGTTTAACAAGGAAGATTTTTAAAATAGATGAATCCTTATGATAAAGCATCCCATATTATTGATAGTTGATGAGTGGCAAGGTACCCCTACATCCAACCATATGAATCATAAAGTGTTCATGCATGATCTAGTCAAATTCCATGGATTTTATCATTTCCAGTGCACTTTTCTTCTAGGAAGTCAATTTTTGCCTTAAGGTTAATCATTGTCTTCCCAATTACACCTGTGATGTACACTGGTATGGTTAAGTGTAACTGAGGCATCTAATTTTTATCATTTTATATTTTTATGGTTTAATGTTCAAATGGAGGTAAATATGATTGAATTAACTAACTTAAACTAACTAATTAACTAGCATTTAACTAGTCCTAACATAAGCATCTAGTCCCACTTTTTGTACACATCTTAAACCCACATATCCACTGCTAGGTGACCAAACGCTACGCTATTGGACGTCCCAAGCAATAACACTACTAGGATTATGAAGCAAATTACGTGTTATATTTGAAGTGATTGTACTTATGTGTGTAATCTCTCTTGATTAATTATCTTAATTAGCTTAATCACTAGAAAAAAATTAATAAATAATTGAAAGTATTTAATAAATAACTAAAAATATTAAATGCATAAATAAAATATTTAATCTATCTAGAATGCTACAAGGTTTATCAGAAAGCTTATCTTTATTGCTGCACACACTGTCATGCTCAAGTACAACAATGCTTTAATAAAGATCTATACACTCAATGACTCCTACTATAGGCACTTAGGAGAAACATTCGAACTTTAAAATAAACAAACTACAAGAGATTCACTACTAAAAAATCTCTATTACCATACATGCAACTAGTAGGCATGTGCCAAAAATCAAAAAAAAAACCAACACTGTGTCAATGGGGCCTCGTCGACGCATGATATGATGTGTCAACAAGGCCTCATTGATGTGGCCCTGGGCCTTATTGATGTGGCCTTGGACCTCATTGATGAGGCCTCATCAATGCATCCAACCAAAATATGACTCATCATACCTCCACAGCTGAATGAAAACTCATCCTTGAGTTCTTTTACAAAATTTGGAAGGTATGGGATTATTGATTAACTTTTTCTCAAACAAAACAAACTAACTGACTTGACAAAAAATGGAGTGCTTAGGTGTATAAATCAACACATTACAAAAAATGATGGTGTTCAGGACACAAAATTGAACACCATGACACAACTCCTCAAAATTGGATAGCATGTTCCTTGATGACATGAAGTTGGATGAAGAAGATCAGACAATCCTAGGCAATGGTGGCTCTTGAGATTCTAAGAGACCTTCATCAGCTTCATACATGGGTGACAGTTGATGTGGCTATGGCTATCTTGCTATTGCTACAACTTTAAGTGGGATGTGAAAAGCATCCAGCAGTGCTTTCATTTTCTCCTTCTTACTTCTAGGATCATGCACTATCCAAGTAGCTTTGCCAATGTGGGTTAGAATGAGCACATCCCAAGGACATGGGATTGCTAGAAACAACTCCTTAGCATTGACGAACCAAGCATCAAACTATTTACATTCAATGTTGAATGCTCTAGCCATATCTTTCAAATCCTAGTAGTCATTCATCCATTTGGCTAGGTTCTCAGTGGTTGATCATTAGTCTATTAACCATGCTCTGAGAACTTCGAGTTTAGTGTTCACAATCTCAAGATTTTGCTTGGTGTCTTTGTGGTTCTTGAACTTTGCCTCATATAACAAATACAATCTAGTCACTTGCTTCTCTAACTCTAACCATAGTTATCCAGTAGTCAGCATCACCAAGTTTGCATATCAAAGATTGGCCAGCTCCATATACTCTATCATTTTTTCTATTTGCAACTCCTTCAAATGGATCTCTACGGGTTGACACATTTCTCTTCCTTGTTGGAGTTGTTGGAGGGCTTCATTCATTTTTTTCCTTTGTCATCTGAATGTGTTTTTCATTCACTTCCTTCTACAAGCCAACTTGGTCTCTGTAGTGATTCTTCACTTTTTCAAACTTGAGGACCTCATTCTTCCAAGCAGCAGTTTCAATGGTAGACTTCTAGCACAAGGCATGCACTTCCTCCATTAATAAATTTTGATTTTCTACAACCAATTTCCTCAATTTATTGTTCACCTTGTCAAGCTGCTCCTGATGTTGATAAATAAATTCCTACATTTGGTCGTTCAAAGCATCAACATTTCATAGGCGATGATTTTGTGTGGTCAGGGTCTAATTCTCTTAGCACATCTATGTCAAGTCCTTCCAAATTGAGTATGTTTTTGCTTCAACTATGAACTGGTTGAAGATGGTTGTAACTACCTCCTCCTCAGCCTTCTAGAATCATTCCTAAAGCTATTTGAAAGTTTTATCTCTAGTTACTGTTGGGCTAAGGATCATAGGATCTTCAAGTCAAGCATGTAGTTCGGCAACCTCCATGGCTAAGCGTTGATTTTGTTCTTGAGACATTTTGAGTTACCCCTCTAGAATGATGCATTTACCCCTTGCACTCAATAGCTCTGATTGGGTTGTAGTGATATCTTCCAAAAATCCAAAGATGTTTGGAGTCAATTTCCTAGTTTCCACCAGTCGCTCCAATAATTTTTCTTGCTGGGCTATCTCTAACTTTTCATTGATCATGCTTGCAGATGTCTACACATATTGAAGTACAAATACATCTAGTATAGATGTCATGGGTGCATTCAATGCTTCAACGACATGATCAACAACTACTTTAGCAACTATTTCCTACCCTTGGTGCTACATCACCAAGATAGTTGCCCCTTCACCTTTCTTCAAATGCACTAAGAAAGTGGAAGAATTCCCAGAGATTTCTAGAAATGAATGATGTTGTGATAAAGACACCATTACCTCTTGAGCGTTGGGATCTAACCTTGTAGGAAACTATGTTCAATGGATAGAGAAAATTGGTCCACCACTCTCCATCTAGCTAACTATTTAAGCCACCTCACTAAGGTGACTCATCACTAGCTGATATACAAATGGATCTATCCCACTTGTTCCTACACATTACTCTTGTTCACTCAAGAGCTGTTCTTGGATTTTGCACAAATGATCCATGCTTGCACAGGCCTCCAGTGGTGTTTCTTGAGTGGATGGTGGTGGTAGCTACTCCTCTTATTGATTCATTGTTGGCATCTTTTCCTTCATGATTTCAAACCATGAGGCCAAAAAAGCATGCCTGATTGTATCATTAGAGTAGCAAACAATGCCTACCCTTTTGTAAAGTTTTTAGATGAGGCATGGAAAGGTCAGGGTTTTTCTTCCACATTCATTTTCCTTAAAATGCTTCTTGATCTCTAAGTAGATCATTTTTGGAAGGTTGACAATAAATTTCTTACTTAGAGTAGTGCATGCATAAGCAGAGAAAGTAGTCACCTTGCTCAGCCTAATCATTGGATTGAGGTAATAGGTTACAATTTTAAAATAGATTCACTCTGCTGATGTGAGAACATTATACTCCTTACAATTAACCCCATAGCATTGCTAGGTCCACTCCTTCTTGGCCTGAGGATCACCTTTCATGGATATTTCTACCAACTATGTCTCAATGTTAGGCAACCCAAGTGCTTATGCAATAGCTTTTACTGAGTAGAACACTTGAATGTCCTTGATTTTTATAATGGACCTTGACCTTCTATTACTCCAGAAAAGATATGTCTCTTCCATGTACCATCCACCACTAGATGTGATTATTAGCCACATGGGATAGGTTTGCAGCTAAGTCTTAACATCTACTAAAGCTTTCTCAAGGAATGGTCCAAAGTTGATCTCTTGAAGAACTGATCGTTGAATTTGTTGGGACCTAATGATGTCTACACAAGCTTGAGTCAAAGTGATCTCAAGCCTTGGTGCGAGTTTAGGCATTTTTCCTCATTGTGATTATTCAATAGGCACTTCTTCTTCTAGAATTTTTCAAACAGATTCCACTTCAGGCTTCTCACAAAGAGGTCCTATTACATGGGTTACTTTTGCTGATTCTTGGGCTTGCTCTTGTTGGCCCCTTCCAGGTTTAGGCTACTTCTCCCTTGGTCAAGAAGATTCTCCTTCCTATCGAAATTTCTATTTTGGTGCCATCTGTAATCACAATGAAATCATGTGTTAGCAATTTTTTTGTAACTTAAAGCAATTTGGATACCTTTGTCTCTTAGGAATAGTTACAATTGGCTAAGTTGTGATTCTGGCCTATCTAATTATTATTTTATTCATGTGTTATTATTAATAAATCATCCTAGGGGTTATTGGAAGGGCCAACTATCGAAAAAATTGATGTTTATATGTTGTTAAGGTTATTAATCCTTTGGGTGAGTTAGAAAAATTTTCAAAAATTTTCATTAGAAACCTTAAGGTTTGTGGTCCCCATGATAAAGATCTTACTTTCAGTAAGCATAAGATCGAAAAACGAAGTGATTTGGACAAGCAATTAGGAAGTTATGGGCTCTAAAAAATTGCAAAAACTCCCTGTGTGTTATGAAAAAATGACAAAAAAAATCCTAAGTGCACAACAATATATATAGGATGTACACACTACGTTGACAAGGCCTCATCAATGTAGTTATTGACCACCATTGACTTTGGTGAAACTTACAAACTACAAGGAATTTTTAAATGAAATTAGAGTCAAATGAAAGCTTAAAAGGCCAAGAATAGTATGAAAAAATAAGAAGAGGGTGTTGAAGCTCATAAATTTGGAAAAATGGAAAAAATTTGATTCAAAGATGAATGAAATAAAAGGCTAAGGAGCATTGAATGGAATACTTATTGGAATATGTGAAAAATAGGATTGTGGCAATGTCAAAGGTAAGGAACCTTAACTAATCAAGCTAAGAGCTATGCAAGTGGGTTCTCCCCATGGCAAGCTCATGCCATTTTTTCCCTTGAATAACATCAACTAAGTAGTTTGTGAGTCCCATAGTCAACTTAATGATCATGAAAAGTTAAGGACCAACCCAAAGGAATCTACTCAAGAATTCAAATGCATTAGACTAAGAGATAGAGCATAACATAGAACCCAGAAATGACGTGAGTTATGGTAGCATGGATGGATGATAGAGAAGGTGGAATGGAGTTCCAAATTAAGATCATAAGATGTCCCTTGTGGAATTTGTGTTTAAAATGACCTAGGAAGATCCATCTTCAGTCCAAACCAAAACCATATGCTTCCAGTGACTTTGCATCACCACCCTAAGATTGATCCAACCACATGAGACACACGACTACTTCCAAAAAACAACCACCATTTTATAAAGAGAAGAAAAGAGAAGTAGGAAGTAAGAGAGAGAGGATCTTAGTTAGAGGGGACCTTCAAGCATAGGTGCATGTCTTTCTAGTTCCATAACTAGTGCTTGTAGCCCATTTATTTGTCCAAGGGATTTGCTTTGAATTCCCATAGTATTTTTTTAAAATGGAAACCACATCATGTAAAGACTTATTCATTTCTAAGGGGTGTGCTTTGAATTTCCATCATTTTTTTTGAATTTTTGGATGGGAACCACACCATGCAAAGACTTATTTGACTGCCTCTTAGTGGTTGGAATGGAATGATAAGAAGTCCATGAAAAACACCTAAGCACTTAGGCAAGTAGAAGAGTACAAAGAGTATTGAGTCCCCTTGAAGTTACACCCTTTACAAACCTTTGAATCCTTCCTAATTCCAGAACTACTATGGTCACCAATTGATTAAAAGCTTCTTTAATAGAAGGGACCTCAAATTTCCAAAACAAGGAAAACCATAGAGTTGAGTGGATGGGTAGATGACGTGAAATCATTTCCTATTCCATGCAAAATAAACCATTTCAAAGTCATCAAAAATCAAAATTCAAAAATAGAAACCAGACACCAACAATCACAACATTAAGCACAACAGTAAACAACAATAGTAGCATAGTTTCCTATGACAATAAAGCACTTTTATTAGTGAAAAATAATGAAAAAAAAACACTTGAAAAAAAAACTAAAATAAAATAAAATATATAATAAAGTATAAAATAATCAAGAAAGGCTCAAAGGTACTAACGATGGTGTAAAATTGGAAAAATCTAAAAATCAAAAATTTGTAAAATAAATAATTTGTAAAATTAAAAATGTAGAAAACAAAAAGTAGAAAAATTGAGAAGCCATATGGATTGTTAGCACATATGGCCATCTCCCTAATTACTAAGTTGGAAGGAGGAGATCCAAAAAATAGAATGTGATTGTTCATCCGTCAAGGTGGTAGTTGCACTGGCTTGTCTTGGTTCGAGGAAAGGTTTTATTTGTTGGATGTTGAACAACTACTTTTTATTTTAGCTTTCAAGTTTGTAGATCAATATGGTCCTAGAGAAAAAGGTTTGATGAATTATATAAGGTCCCTCCCACAATGTTTTAATTTTTTCCTTTTGGGGTACATGTGTGAGGTTCTAGTAGAGAACCTTATCTCTTGGTCAAAGTTTTACTTTCTTGATTCTATGATCATGGTGTTGCTTGTTTAATGTCTTATGCACCTCCTTTTCTTTTTATTCAGGAGAAAGTTTGGCATCGATTATGATCTATTTACCATTATTTAGGAATGCATACTCCATGCCAACTGGTAAAGTTTTTAATTCTAGGGGCTCCTACTTGAAGTTATCAGGGATTTCTAACTCTCCCCAACAAGTATCATCATCTTCATTGGAGAGTTTGGAATGAACTTATTCAATTTTATCCATGCCTTCAACATAAGCACATGTTAGGCTCTTAGTTGGTTTCATGCATAATGTGCTATTATCTAAGTCAGTTATCAACCACTAGGTGTCCTTTTATTTTGTGGCTACTGCATACAAACACCTTTGACTATTGATTTCTTGTGCACACTAGTTGCATGCTTTAATGTGTGTACTATTAATGGACCAAATATTTTGCATACAATTGCACCCATTATCACTGTATGCGATGCATGGAATGCACTTCTTCTTTGTCTTGCCCAATTCATTTTCTTTGGATATTTCTAGAGATAGGTTCCTTATGTCCATATGTGCCCCGACCATGCTTAACCAAGCTCTTCCCATAATGATGGGGAAGTCACTTTTGTAGTTGTCTACCTTCATCACCAAAAAATTAGCAAGATAGGACCACCCACAAATTGTGGTCGCAATGTCCTCTACTAATCCTAGAGGAACAATAATTGACTAATCCACCAATTCTAGATGAATGTTGCTATTCTTGAGAGGTGGTAGGTTCCAGGCCTTGTACATGTCATGGGAGATGATATTAACTCTAGAACCAGAGTTAAGAAGATCCTTACATGGCTCATGTCCAGAAATCTACAAGTAAATGAGTGGAATTTTTGGATTGGATCTTTTTGTAGAAAGATTACCAGCCTTGCTCCAGTCAGAAAAAACATGAGTTAGTAGTACAGTGTAGATCCGAGGTGGCACTTAGTTTGAAGAGCACTTAAAGGTATTTGATGTAGAGGATGAGGGTATTGAAGATGCAGGGTGATTAGATGGACAAGGTTATGAGGGTTGAAGAGGATTTTTTGGTTAGAAGAAAGGTCCTTTTCTAGATTAATTATCTAAACCATTTGGCTAGAAATCTAGTTGTGAATGTATAGCCCTCATAGCATTTCATTATTATGGTTATAGAGGAATCTCACCCTACATGGATGAAGTAGGAGGTAACATGGTTGAAGGTAGAGGTGTATGTGTAGATAGATGTAGAGAGTGGTATGGTATGGGTTCCTCCCTCTAGCAGATAGTGAATGTGTTCAATGATACTCTAGAGGGTAATAGTAATGTTGAAATGAGGTATGACTTGTAGAACTTCTTGGAGAGATGGGTTGCTAAACATAGTACCCCTAGGGATCTGATTGTCTATAAGGGTACTACTATCTTGGTGATGGCATTCCATATGATTGTGGTTGGTGTGACTATTGATATTATTCATAAGGTTGTGGGGAGCTCCACTTGGATAGTAAGTTTGTTGTTGTTGGTGGAACTACCTTGGATTGCCTTGAGGATGAGGTAACTATCTAGGTGCCTACCTATTTGCTAATCAAGGATTCAATGCATACACCCCATACTATTATAAGTGTGACACTATAGGACAAAAACCCTTTGGATATTCATATCAACAAATGTCACAATCAGTTTCATCATCAAAGTTAGTTTCCACAACTTCTTTTATGGTAGCAACTTTGCCCTTACCTCTTTGGTAGGCAAATTCAACTTCTTTTTGCCTCCTGTAGTAATGATCACTATTTTTCTCTTTGGATTCTTTAGTGATATTCATTATAATTTTAATTTTTTCATCCAAAGATTCCCATAATTTTTTAGCCTTTGCTAAAATATCAAAAATAGATTTTTGGATGGGCAAGGTTTTCCTATTCACCACTTCATTGAGTGGTGACTCCTCCTCATCACAAAATCAAACCTCCCATTTTCTGATGAAAGGATCCCTATTATACTCTCCCTTTTTCATAGCTCACCTTCTTCTCTTGATGCCTACTCAATTAGTCTTTGGATCTAATAAGCTCTCAATTCAGACAATCTTTCTTGGGCATACACCCCAAGGATTCTTCTAGTTTCTACTCTAAGCCCATCTATGATGTGGTGAAGTTGTTCCCTCTAAGAATAACCATGGCTAGGACATTAATGTATGAGTGAATAGTATCTACCCATGGTGGCATCCAAGGGTTCATGTGTTCCTTGTTTCTAGCCTTGGATTTACCTTCTCAAATTAGACACTTTGGCGTACATTTGATATTTGTCATTGAATAGCTCCAACATGGTACTCCATTAGCGAATAGATTCCAATTCCAAGGACTGATACTAGCTTTCAACTTCCTTGATGAGTGTCCTAGGGAAAATATTGAGTTTCTACCACTCATTTTCTATATTCTATAATGCAATGGTATCATGGAAAGCTTGTAGATGCATCTCTGGATTAGAGTTGTATCCCCGCTCAAATCTTAGGATATTATTCATGTCTAAGCAGTTGATCCTACTATCTTTCATATGCCTAGTTGGAATCTTTATTACCTCTACAATGTTGAGCATGTTTCAAGTTGCTCATAGAGGTTCATCATCATCCTTATGTTGATGATGTTGATGATGGTTTCGGCCATCCCTTCGATCTTGGTGGCCTTCACGGTCATTGTTGTCTCATTGATCACCTTCATGACAATCATTTTGATGATGGATTCCATGAGAACCAGCAAATGAAGTGGAATGTTCAGAATCAAATGGAGAGAATAAAGAGGAAGGTGGACCACCACCATCACCATGGTATTCACCACCACTTTTTCATTCATTATGATCATCATCCTTAGATTCCTTACTATTGTGATGCTTGCCTGACTCCCTACCTTGATTTTCACTTCTTCCTGAACCTAGTTTATGAATCATGGATCATAGGTTTAGGGTCACACCCTCATCACCAATATCAAGGGTGGAGAATCTTCATGTCGAGAACCTTCAAGAGGAGGATCCTCATTATCATCTTGGTTTAGCAGGAACAAGGGATTATTAAAGTGTTTTCCCTTTGTAAATTCATGGTGCTTCTACTAGTGTTGATCTCACCTATGTTGTGTTTCACTAGGATGATTATCCTGAGTGTCATAACCATCACAACATATTCTTCATGAAGATCTAAGATGTCCAATTTCTTAAGAGTTTTAAACAACATCCCAAGTATAGATCGATCAGGTGGCAAAACAATGTTGCCATCCATATCACACCATTGCAATTGTTTATCCTAATGTAGGATGAAGGTGAATTTTGGTACATACTCATCTAGATGAGTATATACAACTTTGCACTCTTGCGAGGCTGATGGCTTGACATCTTCGCACCTATGAGAAGAAGACATTTTGCAATATGAAATGAAATTATCAATGTGACTTTATAATTTTATGTATAGTAGACCTTGAGGTTTGTACAATGATATAAATAATATTTACTAATCCTAGATAGTGCACATTTCAACAAACAGAGTCCCCAACAACTGTGCCAATGATGAGCAGCAAGGTACCCCTCACCCAACCATATGAATCACAAAGCATTCGCACACACTTTGGTCAAATTCTATGGACTTTATTGTTTTAGGTGCACTAGTCTTCTAGGAAGTGAATCTTTTCCTTAAGGTCAATTGTTGCCTTCCCAATTATACTTATGACATACACTAGTATGGTTAAGTGTAACTGAGGCATCCGATTTTTATCATTTTATATTTTTATGGTTTGATGTTCAAATGGAGGTAAAGATGATTAGATTATCTAAATTAAACTAACTAATTTAACTAGTCCTAACATAAGCATCGAATCCCACTTTCCATACACATCGTAAACCCATGTATCTAATGTTGGGTAACCAAGTGCTATGTTACTGGGTGTACCAAGCAATAACGCTACGGGGATTACCAAGCGAATACATGTTACGCTTGAAGTAGTCATACTTATGTGTGTAATCTATCTTGCTTATATTTCTTAATTATATTAATTAGCTTAATCACTAGAAAACATTTAATAAATAATTAAAATCATTTAATAAATAACTAAAAACATTAAATGCATGAATAAAATATTTAATCTATCCATAATGCTAGAAGGTTTATCAAAAAGCTCATCTTTATTACTAGACACACTGTCATGCTCAGGTACAACAATGCTCGAATAAAGATCCATATACTCAATGACTCTTACTATAGGCACTCAAGAGGAAAATTCTAACTTTCAAATAAACAAACTACAAGAGCTTCACTGCTAAAAAATCTCTATTTCCATAAATGCAGCTAGTAGGTGCATATTTATAGCCAAAAACCAAAAAAACTAACACTACGTTGACAAGGCCCCATTGACCCAAGTCAATGAGGCCACGTCAACGAGGCCTCGTCGATGCAGCCAACCGAATTGCAACTCATAAATAGTGCTCCATAACTAAAGAGTCCATGGATAATAGTCAAGGATCCAAACATTTGATTTTACCATAATCTGTTTAAAACCATTGAGACCACAAGGAGGAAACTATAAAATATTCTTGGTCTTGTGAGTTTTGAGTTCTTGACTCTTTCTAAAACTTAATACCTTATAAGACCAGGTGAGGATTTCTTTGGATAAACATCCATTCAAAAATTTCCTAGCCATTAGTATGTGTAAAAATAAACCACTTAAAAACTACGTTCAACAATTTAAGGAAAAAATTTATAAACCTACTTACCATTACTTATCTTTCTTGCTTCTAGACATGGACATGATTGATGGAGTTTAAGATGAGATCCTTCAATTTTACTAGTCCTTTTATTAATATGTGTAGTTATCTATTCCTCTTGCTTTTTCTCTATGGGCCTCCAAACCTTTCTAACCTGCAAGTCATACTTTCTAAGCTTCTTTTGATAAGATCATCTAGTTAATTTATAATTCTTTGACCATAAATAATAATGAGATTACTTATGCCCAAAATTATCATAATAAAAACACATATTATTTTTCATTTGGACTATGATGAAGCATCAGTTAACTAAGATATCATTGATGCTATGTCATAGATGCTACATCGCATTTGCATTATAGCATCCCTGAAGATGTTTCTTAGTTGACTACTAGATTGTAGATGCTACATCAAATTTGTGATATTGTAGATGTAGTATTACAGTTGTGTCAATGGATATGCATTGACACATACATGTTAGCACAATTCCATTGATGCATGCATTGACACATTGACACGTACGTGTCGATGTAGCATCTATTTTTTCCTATAACTACATGTGTTCCTATCATGTATTGACATTATTTTGTTAATAGATTAATCAAACCCCTACAATTTTATTTCATAGTCTTACAAAACAATTAGTGAGTGCCCACAATGTGGATTTGAGTTAGTTGTATGACATCTTATTCAAGTGGCAATGTACCTAGACACATTCCATGAATGGCAATAAGATTGAGATTGATTCCTATTCATTGTAGCACTTTGACTTAGTTTAAATTCACTTTAATAAACTTTAGATTCATGTATGTAGTTAACTTTTACATTTCAATGCACATTAATCAATCGATGGAATGAACACAACTAGTTTCAAACATAAACACATATTCGCTTGGTGATCCCAACATTGTTATTACTTGGTTCACCCAATAGCATTATACTTGATAATCCTAGTAGTGGATACGTGGGTTTAGGATGTGTATGACAAGTTGGGAATAAACACTCATTGCCCATAGGCTAGTTTGGAATTCATCTTTCTATTGTTAATTAGATTAAATAATTGATTTCTCTATTATCGTTAGGAGTAGCATAAAGCCAAAGCAATATCAACCATCAGATGTCTCACTTTGGACTAAACCATATGTGACAAAGCTACCACTAGTCCAAGTGGAAAGATATTAAACTATAATCAATACTTAATGATCTAGATGCCAAAATAGTCCAATTCAAGGAATTCAATTGGGTTGCACATGAACACTCATAATTCATATGATTGGACGTAGGGGCTACTCATCACTCATCATTGGCACCGCTGCTAGGGATGGTACTAATTATCTAGATTAGTTATATTATACATAATCACTATAAATTTATTAATGATTTATCTTTTAGAAAATTTTAAAATTTAAAGTCACACATAATAAAAACTTGTCTTCTTCACATAGGACCCATAATGCATAGTATGATGAAAACACTCATAAGAGAAATGATAGGTTCTATACTAAAGACAACTAGAGTGAATGACCTCAAGTAGGGGTCTCCTATGTTCATTTCCATCCTTACTACATGTAAGGGCTATGTTCAACTAGTGCAAAAAATCCTAGAGGAGATGAATTCCTAGAACAAGAGGGACTCAAGGCTTAGGACCTCCTCTAAACCTAGAAAATATAGATCAAGGGATCATGGGGAAGATATAAGAGCCATGGTGATTCTCCCAATTCCTCATCTTCCTCTTCCTCTTCAATGTCTACTTCTAATGAAGATGAATATACATATAGAGATAGAGCTCCACTATGGGGTCTAGATGAAAATAGAAATCAAACCCAAGGGTAAAATCAAAGACATTAAAGTGAGCATGGACAAGATCATCACAACCAGAAAGATAGAAACAAAGATTCTCACCATGACATGTTTGATACTAATGAACACTTGTTGGCTACTAGGGGCCTAAAACAAATTAGGAAAGGAGTTCAAATACCCCAAAGGCATTAAATGGATAGTTGCATCAAATGTCTTAATATGGACAACATTTCTAAATTTAGGGAAGGCTATAAATCTAATCCACAACATCTTTTACAAGTCTTCCATGATGCCTGCACCTTGCAAAACATTGAATGCAAGTCGCAAAGGTTTAAGCTCTTTACTAAAATACTAATAGATGAAGCTAAAAGTTGGTATAGATCATTGGAACCAAATTTCATTCACTAACGGTCTACAATGCTAGAGTTGTTCAACAAAAAATACCAAACTTATGTGAGAGTGTCCAACCTAAGAAAAAAAATCCAAGGATGGAATTAATAAAATCCTGAGTCCTTGGATGTTACCTTGGATAGATACTATTCTCTACTACATAGATGTCTAGTCCATGATTTCTCTCAATAAGAGCAACTTTCCCACATCATAGATGGACTTCATAATCAAATAAGGGAGACCCTTGAATTTTATGCCTAAGGTTAATTATATGAACTAAAAGCCCCTTAGATACAAAGGTTAATAGAGCAGGTGGCAAAACAAGGAGAGCTATGTAAAAAAGTGAATGTAGAGGAATATAAATGGGACCCAACTCTTCAAAAGAAGAGATTCCATATCTATAATGAGGAAAAAGAGGCAAGCTCATCGATAGACGCTTACTTCAAGCTCATCAATGAGGAAAGAAGAGGGTCCATATCTTTCAACAAATCTTGCCAATACAAAAGTCTATTGATGAGCTTGAAGCAATGATAGATAAGATGTGGAAGTTGATGAATGATAAAGTCACAACCTACATAAAAATCATAGATAAGAAGGTAGCACAAAACAAATCAAGTGATCAAACAAGAAGAGGAAAAGGAACTAAGAAACATCTAGGAACACTTATCAACAAAAAGGAAAAATAGTTGTAGAATAAAAGGCTATAGAATCAACCATAGAAGAGGATGATGGATGTGACATCTACCTATATGATCATCCAAAGGGATATTTCCCAATCATGTTACATCTACATGAATATTGGGCTTTTACTTTAAATGACAAGTTCATACAAAAGCAAATTCCTAGGAAATTACCTTAATCACAAGGTAATTATAGAAAGTCCTACAACCAACCATACTATCCTAGTGGGAATTCTTATCAACCTCAAAACTATTATCAACTGTAGTGGTAAAACCCACAATCGTGGGGGAGGCCATTGCCAAACTAGAACTACCCTTACTACCAACTGGACCCATACAAATATTATGTTCAACACCATGTTTCACCAACCAATTCTACTTCCTCTACCTCAAATCACTACTACTACTCTCTAGAATATCATCAACCAACAACATCTTCTGTGGTATCACCACCTCACACCTCTCATCCTCTATCATATCCTCAATATTCTCATACTTCCCTCCACCATATGTCACCACCAACAACATAGGAAGGTTCTGCACCATAACATCAATGAAAGAATGCCACTTGTGTTGTGAACATATATGGAAATGATAATGCTAGTAGATCTCAACCACAACCTCAGAAATGTCCTTTCTTTAGGACAATTCCCACATGTGAGCACAAAACTCGTAAACCTACTAGCACATCAAAACCAACATAGGGCCAATCTGGTGCAACACCCTTCCTCGATGAAACAATGTCTCCTAATCATATGCAAAAGCCAACAACCATCACCACTCCAACATAAGACATAAAAGATGAACCTATCACTGTGGAGAGACAAAAATCTCTATGCATCACTAATAATAATAAAGGGTGCAGTTGTGGCTAGACATTCAAAATATTCACACAACCCCTATACCAACCCACCACAAAGTTAAGGAATAGGTGTGTGAGCAACAACAAGTCTATGCAGTAGCCACTAAACCAGAGGACACCCAATGGCTTGGAAATGTGAGTGTAAAACCATTTAAAAGATGCATGAAACCAACCAACCTGCTTATTAGCTCTTTTCCCACCTTTATGCTTAGTCATGGGGGAGATGCACCATCCTAAAAAAGTAACTAATAAGTGCTTTTTGCATTTTTATTTTACAATTTTTTATCATTTTCCTATTGCTCTCAAAATTTTCTTATTCTTAATATGTTTTCTATTTCTTGTTATTTTTCTTTTCTTTTCTTTATAATTTTCTCTTTTCTTAAGTTTTTTTCTTTATGTGTTAAGAATGTCTTTTATGTTTTTGTTAATAATATTGTCAATCATGATGTAGAAGTCAATGCTATGTGTTGGGTTTTTGTGGTATGCTATCAAGATGATTGGGTAAGTAATTGTGTGAAGCAATGAGACCACCTCATTCATCCCTCCAATTCTCTAAATAAAAAGGTCTTTTTTCATGAAAGAAATTTGGTTCTTCTTTCATGAAACTAAAATTAATTAATGATCATTGTACCTTGAAGAAAGAGGAAACAATGAAGTGGGAATGGCAAGGTGACCTCAAGGGGATTTTTTGGGTTCTCTTCTTGAGTTCCTTCATGTGATTTATGACTCCTCTATGAATGCATCATCACTCCTCTATCAACCAATAAATAGAAAGATATTTCTTTGCATGGTGTGGTTCCCATTTCAAAAAATTTAAAATCCAAAAAAAATAAGAAAAATAATAACAATGGAAATTTAAAGCACACCCCTTAGACATAATAATAGGCTACAAGTGCTAGTTATGAGGCTAGAAAGATATGTTACCCATGCCTGAAGGTGCCCCTCTAACTAAGGTCCTTCCTTCCTTCTTCTCTTTTCTTCTATTTTTTGGAGTGATGTTGTTTTTTGAGATGGTTGTGGACTCATGGTAGTAGGTAACAAGGAACACATCAATGTGATTTTGTTTGAACTTGGACAGATAGGTATGATGATCATTTTAATCACATCTAACACAAGAACCTATTGTAGACATGATAAAGCACCTTGCATCCCAATCTTTGCAATCCTTTCTCATTCCATTATTCACCTCATTGATGCATGCAATTATGTGCCTTTTTTTTTGTTTAGTATAGTGAAACATCCCAACAAAGGAAGTTGTGTGTTGTTTGAAACAAAGGCATGGTCTACATTTAACTTCTCAGGTGCCCATGGACATCTATAGTAGTGGTTATGCAAGGGCATTATGGTAGGAGCCTACTTTGGGAAGGATCCACTTGCATAACTTTTGTTGGTCATGGCTTTGAACTAACCTTCACATCTTCCAAAACATCATTAATGGTTTCTCTGAATTTATGCATGCTTTTGTGACTACTTCTCATCAATTTTACTTAATTTTTCCTACTTTTCTATCTCAATATCCTTTAACTTCCAAAACATTTCTTCGCCATCTTTTGCATTGAACCTTAGACTTTAATCGTTCTAAAGCTTGTGTGCTTCTAGAGCTACACTTATTAGTCATGGGGGCTAGGAATGCCTACTTTGAAATTTTTCCAAAATCCTATTTTTGAACATTGTGGTAGCTAATATTAATTGACCAAAATAATGTGAACAACTTGATGATTTTAGTTACCTCATAGCCTTGGACATAGTATGCTGTCATCACCTTATGCTTAAATTCAAACTAAGGGATCCAAAAAGGGTGAATTAGTAAGAAAAATTTATGAAGACTAATGTTGATCCTTTGGTTACTACAGGTGATGCTAAAAGAAATGCCTAAGGAAGAAGGCCTTTTGTTAGGCATGAAAATGAAGCCAAGAGAGGGACAAAGGAGGATATGCCTATGGACAAATCATAGCACATACAAGATAACAGCTCAAATATCACATGTTGCTAGATCCATGGGATGATGAGAAGAAATTTCAACCCATCCTTCAAGAATGTTTTGTATAACCAGAGAAGCATCAACATAACAATCAAGGTTAGAAGTCTTCCATAACTACCAATAATTAGAAGATTTATCTTCAATTGATTTTTTAAAACCTCAAAAAAATTTGTACTCTTTTTGTCATTTTTCATTTTCTAATGCATCCACTCAAATAAAATTTTGTAATGTAGCACTCAGAGTTAGTTAGTAGTTAGCATCAGTTAATAATCCCATTATTCCCAATTTTTTTTGTAATGAAATCTCGATCCTCTCCTATTAACTCAAGGAAGAGCTTTTAGTTAGTCATGGGGGTATGATGAAGCATTATTTGGTTGAGATATCTTTAATGCTATGTCATAGATGCTACATCGCATCTACGTTGTAGCATCCTTGACGATGCATCTCAGCTAGTTGCTACATCGTAGATGCAACATCGCATTTGCCATGTTGTAGATGTGATATCACAACTACATCAATAGGTATGTGTTGATGCATCCCTATCGTTGAAATCCTGTCAATGCATACATGTCAATGTAATTCCATCAATGCATACATTGATGCATACATGTCAATGTAGTATCTATTTTCGCCTATAACTATGTGTGCTTCCACTGTGTATTGGCATTTTTTTATCAATAGAGGAGTTGAACCCTTACAGTTTTATTTTGTAGTCTTAGAGAATAGTCAATGAGTGCCCATGGTGTGGATTTGAGTTAGTTGTATGGTTTCTTATTTGAGTGGCAATGTACCTAGACACATTCCATGAATAGAAATAAGATTGATATTAATTCCTAGTAGTTGCAACACTTTGACTTAGGTTAAATTTACTATAATGCACTTTAAATTCATGTCTATAGTTAATATGTACATTTCCATTCACATTAATCAATCAATGAAATGAGTGCAACCAATTTCAATCATAAACACTTATTCACTTGGTAATCCCAACAGTGTTATTGCTTGGTTTTCCCAATAGCATAATGCTTGGTAATCCTAGTGGTGGATACATGGGTTTGGGACATGTACGGCAAGTTGGGAATAGACACTCATCACTTGTAGGCTAGTTTAGACTTTATCTTTTTTTTTAATTTGATTAAATAATTGATTTTGATATTATTGTTAAGAGTAGCATAAAGCTGAAACAACATCAACCATCATATGCTTCACTTTGGACTAAACCATACGTAACAAAGCTACCACTAGTCCAAGTGGGAAGATAGCAAACTACGATCAATACTTAATGATCTAGATGTCAAACAAGTCTCATCCATGAAATTCAATTAGGTTACATGTGAATGCTCATAATTTGTATGGTTGGGCATAGGGGGTATCCGCCGCTCATTAGGCTACATGTACAAACCTGTGTGTATACCTTCCTTTAGATGAAGTGCTTGTAGACATCTCATATTAGGAATGTTTTCTTGGTTCTGTTCCATTGTTTAGTTCTCCATCTTTTTCCCATATGATTTGTAGAGTCTTCTTTCCTTTTTTTAACCTATCATTAATGAGATTCAATTTTGCAAGATCTTTGTTAACCTACTCATGGGAAAGGGTTAACTTTTGCCCCTTAGCCCTTACATCTGAGTTTTTCTTTTCAATATTTGAGCACTTCATATTAAGTTCAGCTATCTCTAGTTCTTTAATATGTAATGCCTTTTTCATTTTGATGCATAAGTTCTGAAACAAGATTATTTCATTACAAGGTAAAGCATACCTCTTTTCAATGGTACCTTCACATTCTTTATGTTCTTCTATAGTATTAGAGATGGAAGCTTCATGTGCAAGAGCCATGCAAACAAGATGTGAGTTTGTCAATGGGTGATTAGTTTCTTTTTCACTAAACTCATCATCCCATCTAGTGTAAAATTTTTCAACCTTCTTATCTTCTTGAGCTTCATCATCAAAGTTTGGATCATTGATGGGTTCTTAATTAGCTAAGGCTATGCACAAAAGATGTAACTCTTTGAGTGTATTGCTTGTTTCTGCTTCATTATCCAAACTTGTATAGATGTTCCTTTCTTCACTAGACTCTTTCTCTTGTAATATCTAAGCAGTAGGACATTTAGAGATCATTTGGCCTCTTCCACCACATATCCAACATTCCATAGAAGTTCTATTAAAATTTGAAATTTTTGATTATTTACCACTTTTCTTACCTTGACTACCCAATATGTTGCTAATGAGTTAAGTGTAGCCATCCAAGATGAATGTTCATACTATGAATCTCACGTACTTAAAGAAACTTTGTATTCAAGTCTTTCAACATGTAAAGTCGACTCCATTGAACATTGGTGGCTTGATGTATGTTCCTTCTTCCATCATTCACTCCTAAGTTGCTAATCTCAAAATGCAAAGTACCAAGCTTTGATACCACTTGAGAACCAAGAACTTAGAAGGAGGGTTGAATAGGTTCCTAATTCAAATAACCAACACAACCAAACTACAAAAAAATTTACATGGTTCTCCAACTTAGGTACATCCACACTCAGAGAGTAGAATCCTTGCACACTTCCAAACTTTGTTCCTTCAAAAAGTGGTTTAATGGACATCATAACCTTTATAAAGTTTGAGCTTTTCTTGAACTGTTTTCTCATTGGAAACACACTTAACCCTACAAGGTTCCAACAAGCTCAAAATGTGATTTCAAGGATCTCATAACCTTTATAAAGATGTAAGCTCTACATGGAGTGTTTTCTCACTGGAAACACACTCAATCCTACAAGATCCAAACAAGCTCATAAGATGCCTTCTCTCAAGAAGCACATCAATCCCATAGGGCTACAAAGGAATAAAAAGAATCAAGGAGAGAATGTAACTACAATTTACTGATTCCTTTCTTTAAGGATCTCAACATATAAATTAAAACTCATAAAAGATAAATACTTGAAGACTAAAATAATTCACAAGATGTTTACAATGAAGGATAATTATATGAACAATGCTTGTTATTTTCACAAGAATACCATTCTATTTTATAGCCTTTTTCCTTCCAAAACAAGCCTCAAAACTCATGCAACAACTAGGAAACAACTAGTTGGGACATCCCATTCAATCTTAAGACGTCTCACTAAAACCTGGCCACATGTAGGTGGGACATCCATTGAAAATCGGGACATCCTAGCTAGGACATCTCAATAGCAATTGTGATGTCTATTGTTTCTATGGAACTTCTAGCCTAAAACTAAGCTTTCACCTCTAGGATGTTTTCTAATCTCTTGGGACATCTAGGAAGATCCCATAGCATCTTCTTTCAGCTTTTAGACTTCATTTTCCAGTTGAGACTATTTATCATCTCAAATTAGCAACTCAACTCCCATCTTGGTCTCATTTTACTCTTTTTCCTGATCTCATCTTGCTCTTGATTGTGCTCTTGTCTTGATATCATCATGCTCTTGGTTTTGCTCTTGTATTAATATCATAGAATCCTTGTCTTGCTCTTTCCTAGTGCTACAAGACCACACAAACACATTTTTCAAATTCTCCATATTTCAAGGTTTTGACATATCAAAAGGTCAACAAGTGATGCTAACATGATGGTGTAGACCATTTGCTAATGAGGCATCTTAGAGGATAGTGAGATTGACCCTCACTAGAATGCATTAGTAAGTCTCCTATCTTAGGCCTTATCTTGAGAGTGGAGTCCTATGGCTAGTACATGGTATAGGAGTAGAGTTTTTGCCATACCTCCATAAGATTAGTGATTACATGTCACAAGTTGATGATCACTAGCATCGATAGTGGATAAAAGACCTACAGGCTATTAATTGATTATGAGTACTCATGGAAACATTACACATGCTACACAAAGTGCAAATATGCTAGCTACCACATGGATTATATGTATATGTTGGTATTGAATTTTGAATCATAGTAGTGGTAAATGTGTTTTGTGAGTGATTTGTGTGATGTCTTGATTATGTGTGAATACTATTGTTTGGATATGACTATGGAAATACATGTGGTAGAGTGATAGACACATAGTATCATAGGCATATGATTAATTATGCATGATTGTTATTATGTCTATGACCATGTGTTAAGCATGTGATGCCACATGGTTAAGTCAATGGCTATTAGGAAATCATTGCTCATATTGGATTTCATGATATGTATCTTGGTTAAGAATGTACTTGAGTGTGAATCATGTCAATATTATATGTGATGATGTGTTACATATAGCATTTACAGCACATGTAAGATTGACCTCTAATGTAGGTTGTCTTGTACCCCATTCCTCTCCCGAAGTATAGTCATTCCATTTTCTTTAATCCTTCAAAACAAGTCAAATTCAGAAAGTACAAAAATAGTTCAATTGCTAGAAAATAAGAAAACTAGCTATCTTCAATTAATTCAAGGAAGATTACAAGTATAGCGAAACCACAATCCCAAAAATCACAAATCACTCACACACTCAATGTTATTCTAGAACATGAGGCTTTACAACCATATAAACAGTTGGCCTTAATATAAGACACAATAAAACTAGATCTCTCCCACATACATAGGACTGAGATCCAAACACATACTAGAGAGATACAAGGCCAATAACACATAATTAACCACAAAAATGCACACCACTCTCATGCAATCTCTCTTTCAACTCTCATGGCTCAACATTCTCATGTCAAACAAGAAAATTCAAAATAGTATTTATCAATTATAAGATAAGAACCCTAAGAAAACCTTCGCCATGGTCAACTTGAAGATTTTGAACTATTTCCATTCTTGTTCTCATCTTCCTAGCTATTTTCTAACTTGGAACTACTAACTCAGAACTTTCCTCGAACATACAAGATATCTTCTAGGTTGAAAAGACATCTTCCTATCAACCCTAGCTCTCAGACAAGATGTTTTTTATCATGTCAAGATGTCTCCTATTAATGCTAGATGTCTCCTCTTGGGCCAAGATGTCTCCCTAGAGATGTCTCCTCTTGGGCCAAGATGTCTCCCTAGAGATGTCTCTCTTTTGGGTAAGACATCTCCTCTTCATGCTAGATGTCTTCCAAGCACTTAGGACAACTCCTGTGCATATCCAAATCTTAGCCAAGATGTCTCTCTGATATCCAAGATATCTTTCTAGCTTTTTAAAACCTAAAATCAACCACTTGTAGGGATGAAAAAGGGGCTTGAAAGAGGGGTTCCTACACCATATCCTCCATTGCAATTCTTGTTAGTCATCTAGCAAGAAAATTATAAAGGCTTCCTACTTAGTTTTACATTGATATTATTTATTTATAGGTGATGACTTTAGGGGTGTAGGAGATCATTAAGAAAGTTGAGAAGAGGAATCTTTGAAAGGTCTATTTGATATATATTTTCATGTACAAATGTATTGTTTTCTATAGATTGCTAATATTTATGTGAATTTGGTGGTCCTCTTATGTATATGATGTATATGTTTTATGTAAACTATTAGATGAACGTAGACTTTTGGTTTATGCAAAGATATGTTATAAAGATTAATGCATTGTAATTGTAGATAATAAGCTTGATGTGTTTGTTTGGCTTTTGTTTTGGCACAACTTAATATTGTGAGATATACATATTGGGTGGTTTATGTTAGTGAATTTTAATTTATTATTTGGCTTTTGAGTGATTTATGCTTTTGTTATGCTATTTCTAACAATCCTTAACATAACTCCATCTAAACCTAGGTTGAATAGAATGGGGTGTTATAATGAAGAGATGAACTTTACCAATTGGTTAGACTTTATAACAAAATATAAACAATGAGGTGTTAGCTTAGTGGTAAAAACCCTTGATTTGAAAGCTCCATGTTATAGGTTCAATTTTAGTGGACAATGCTAAGTTATAAAGTTCTAATTGGACTATATATCTTAGGGTGTATCTATATTACAATAAACTTAGGGTTTCAACACCTCTTCCCCCTACCCCCTCCTACTTCCCACCCCATGCCCACACGCCACGGCGGGCACACTACCCATCCCAACCCCCCACCCCCCTCATAAATAATTAATTTTACTAGGACTAGGACCTTATAGCAATGATTGGGCATGTTCCTTGTGCTGAATGATAATACTTCAAAGCTTTGGAGGATATTGCTTTCCTAGGGCTGATTCTAATAGTAGATTTCCTCCTAACAATTTATTTTTTTCACTTATTTTTTCAATGTATCACTTGTAAGGTTGTACACATGAGTAGACAATCCTAAAATTAAAAAAAAATTTCTTTCCATTTTTTACTTTGATGATGTCTACTTAGTGTTAAGCTTGTAATGTACTCTTAATTTTCTTTACTCAATATTAATTTTTTTGGGGTTTGACACCCCCATAAAATAAAAATAATTATGATCTTAAAGTTAAATAGGGTATTGGAACTTGAAATGAGGACTATAGCCAATGAGAGTTGAATTAGTAAATCAATTCAAGGATGATATTATTTTGAAAAAGAAAAAGATTCTCTTGACCATATCTACCTACTATGTCAGACCCCAAAAGAATAAATATATTAAAAACTAAGTGCTACATAGTAGAATTGAACCTATGACCTAGGGTTACGAGGCAAAACTTGTACCACTAAGCTAAGTTCAAATTTATAATTACATGAAGATGAGCTCAACTGTACCAAGTGTGTTTATTATTTTTTAATTACATGGCAAAATGTGTTAGTTACAAGTTTAAGTTGCGTTACTTTATGTGCAATAGGTTGAGTTGAACTTTGAGTTGTGTGTATTAATATTGAGGTGTTACCTTAGTGGTAAGGCTCTTGATTTGAAAGCTCCATTCTAATTTAACCATGTGTCTTAATTGTAAAATATAAAAATGGAACAACAAGAGAACTATCCCAAAGTTTGAGTTGTATTCTTATTATGATGTAGTTTGAAGCACACTTGAAACATCACTATATACCTACATGGTTCCTTTAAATTATCATACTGACTATATATTTTGGGTAGTATTTAAGGTTTATTCTTCAGTTTTAGGTTGGACACCATTTTTTTATTATGATCTTGATTTATCAGGTTATCATGTTGAATTAAATATCTTGATATATATGCAAATTTTGGAATTGAAAAACACACACACACCCAAAACCGTCAATTGATTACATGGTAGAAAAAAACAAAAACAAAAGTACATTAGTTATAGACGACCCAAAACAAAAACACATTCTGCAGTTACTGTAACGCTTCATTACCACCCCAGGACAGTCTCGCCCATGATATGAGCGTGCCATCGTAATATATCAAAATATTTATTATTTTGCAACGGCAACTACAGTAAGGTTCCCGTTGTTGGTATTGCAACAGCATTTCAATTTTGTTGTTCTGTGTTCCTCCTATATTATCTCTACCTTTGGTTTTACTTTATAGTTATATCCTCCATGGCTCACAGAGGAGAAGGAAGAGGTGGATCCAGAGGCAAAGGCAATGGTAGTATGTGTTCTCGCACCGCTCACTTGTTTGCGTGGATAAATTTCAATGAACTCTAGAAGTTTTTGAGTTTCAATTTGCATTGGTGGTAAACCGTTTCCAATGATGAGTTCTAACTGCAAAAGTTCATTTGTTTTGAGTTTCAGTTTTTAACTTCATTTGTTTGCATGTTTGCAAAGTGTTCTCCTTTCAACTTCAATCCCCGTAAATGTTTCATCCTAGACTGTAGTAGTGTTCCTTTTTTACTACAAAAGCGTCCCAGTGTTTGCTTTTGTATCAACATTTATGGTGTAGAATTTCTTTACTGTAAGCTATTTATTTTCATTTTCTGGTATGATATTATAACGAGTTTCTCTTTATTCCGGTGCAACCTTGGGCTCATGAATATACGTAGGAGTTTTGACATGAAGTAGAGAGTGAAAATTTGCCTAAGTTGACGGTCGACACGAGTGGTGAGATGAAGGGACTAGGATGGTTATAGACTGTCAATTTTGAATGGGATCACAATATGTTGTAATTGAAATAAATAGCCAGAGAAATTTTGTTGTAATGCCAAAAGTTCCTCTATCAGTCCATCCGTGATGGTACAGTTCCTCTGCATTGCTTTTCCTGGCTTTGTTTGTAAAGCTTAGTTGCAATTTGTATGAATATCCACGGACTTTTTCATTTCCCTGTCCTGCTACCATTGTTTTAATCATACTCTTAATTCTGAGATAGTTAAAAGAATCCTAGATGTGGAGGTAACTTTGGATACTTAGACACAAATGTGGGTGTGACTTTAAGAGTCTACATATCTTCATTTATCAGTACCCATTCTTTTTTCCTCTGCTTAATTTTAAGAAGGGTGGCAGAGTTTGTAATTTTGGGCTGCAATTTTTAAACCTTAGTTTGTCACTTTGTTTTGGATGGACATACACCATGCACTTTCTTGGTTCAGGGCAGTTTCTCTGGGTCATGTTATTTTGGATTAAGTTGAAGAAATTTTGATATTAAGGTGTTCCGTATGCATCTTCATCATTTGTTTCTTTTTCGTTATATGCTGAGTGTATTTTGCCGTGCTTTTCTCCCAATGACTTTTATCCTATAAGATGAACTTCTGGCAATTTTAAAATTGGACTAATTATAGTTGGAACAAGGCTAGGATGATGGTTATTTTTGGACTAATTATAAAATATTTTATATTTTTACAAGTATGCATCTTTTGAAATGCTTCTTGCAGGGTGAAATTTCAAAAATTTATCATATAAAAAAATTAATAACTTTAATTTTTTACTTATCTCCTTTTCAAAAAATTTTAAGAATTCTTTAATCATTCTAATGATACAGAATATTTCTAGGGATAAATTGGAATGCCTTTAATACTTAGGAAATTAGAAAGGAGCTCACCTATATTCAAATCTCAACTTTTAAGCATAATTTTTAAATTTCAATAGCATGGTAGGTCATAGAGATAGCAATAGAATGCATGAAATATCATCATCATCATAGCCTTGTCCCAACAAAATGGCTTTGGCTACATAAGTTCTTTTTTGTCACTTGCCTCTATAAAGGGTTATATCTTTGTTTGTTTGCAATTTTTTAAAATCATCATTAATTGTAATTTTCCCATGTTTTTTCTTCTTCTTCTTTTTATCTTCATTTTGATGGCTTTCCCATCTACCTCTTCATAAAGGTGGATAGTGAAAAAGAACTGATGTAGTCAAGCCCTTTTCTTTCTTTCTTTCTTTTTAGGAGGACAAGTCTAAGATTATGATGATTATTTTGATAGCTTTCCTGGAACAATGATGTAACAAGCTTTTTTGTAGGCTCATTGTTTAATCTTATTTGCACATGTCCAAACCATCTAAGCTGTCATTCATGTAACTTATCTGAAATACAAGCCACTCCAAGTCTTCCCCTAATATCTATATTATGTAGTTTATCTCTTTTGGCAACATTTAACATCCTTCTAAGCATTCACATATCTACCACACTGATTTGTTGTTTATGTCTATTTTTTATTGCCCATAAACAAATTCTGAACCCATAAACAAACAAATCCCCATTCAACAATACAATATGGGTTGAGTGGGGATTTGTTTGTTAAAAATTTTGAAGATTTTTTTTCTTTTTTAAAGTGTTGGTTATTTACTATTATCAAGCTTTCAAATATCTCATCTAGTTTCCTTTGGCATTACCAATGCGGACTTCACTTCTGTTTCTATATTGTATTTTGATACTTTCAACCCTTACATTGTCCATTATTTTTTACTGTCAAAGTAGACATTAAATGTTAGATGTACAATACTAAATTATAAATAAATGAATATCAACCAGTATGTGTTGCCTTATTATAATTTCATATTTTTGTTTAACTTGAGCATTTTAGATCAAGGTGATCATCAGCTTTCTAGAAGATTAGCAGAAGAACAAGAAAACATTTCTCGTTTAAAAAGCTGGGCTTACAAGAATATACTATGGGCCTTAAGACTTGATTATCAAAAAGTTAATTTGGTAAGTGAGTTGTGTATGTTAAATTAAATACTGCTATTTTGGGTACTTAGTCGTGGCTACTAATCATCATTGCAATTATTGATCTGCTTTGTAAAAAAATTCATATATATACCGTATCTGCTATAAAAATGCATGTCTGTTTATGAAACAAGAGCATTTGATAACTCAATTTAATTTTTTTAATGATTTGACTACCTTTTATTTATATTTAGTATTTTCTTTGATTCAGATTTAGCATTATGCTTTTAATCACTTGTACATATAGTTAGAATGAGCTTTAACCATGGAGTCAAACTAGTTTTTCTTATTAATTAACTTGCAAAGGATTTAATATTGTTTTATGTTCCCTTATTAATTAAAAAACTTTTCATTATATGAGTGTATTTTAAAAATGATTATTATACTCATCTGTAAATATACGTTGAGACATCTGTAGTTGCTGAATTAAAAGAAATTAAGCAGTCACATTTTATGTTAATGTTAAACACAATTTTTCTTTGCACAATTTAGCATGCATTGTAAATTTCTGTTTTCTACGAATCTGAATCAAATCAATATTTTATACCAATATTGTATTTTGTTATGTAATCTTGAATGAGCTTACTGGTTAAATTACTAGTTGTATGCACAACTGAGGATTGAACTCCTGTCCTCATAACCAGAGGCACTTCTAACAGTGAGCTCAAATCAACTCAACAATGCTCATGTTTTTTTTTTTTTGGCTAAAATCATAAATAAATCTACCCAACCATCTTTCATCAAAGAACAATAGTTTTTGGATGATTAGTGGACATGCCACCTGTTGGTATTTTAGAGGTAAAAATAGACATTAAAATTGGTGTTGGGTAGGCAGCCTGTCATAAATGTTATTACCAAAATACTCACTGATCATAATATCCCAAGCCTAATTCGTTAAAATAAAGGCAGTGATGATAATGAGTTAACAGTGTTTGATTGGTCAATTAATCTTTAAAGTTTTTTGGCTATTGAGCATTCACAAATTGTGAGTTATGCACTGCCTGAAAATAAATTGTTACCAGAAGCTATATTTTTTCATGGAAAATTTGCCCTAGCTATATTCTGTCTCCAAACCACTAGTTCACATTGATTGACCAGCTAATGCTCTCTTATTTATGTTTTATACTTTTTCTTGGGAACATATATACCATTCGTTCATTAATAAAATATAACAAAAGATGGTTCTTATCATTAGCAATCATGATGAAGTTTGAAGACCAGAACCTGGTCTTTTCCTTTCAAAATCTTTGTTGTAAGAGAAATTAATCATTTGTTTTATGCTATTTGTTAATAACTCTTTTTTCTTCGGTCAATCAATGGGCTTTCTTCTTCATGTCTAAACATTAAATGACGTTATGATATATGTTATCTGTTTAGAATCTGGAGAATGCACTTGCTGCCATCAGTGCAGCCTTAGGAATCAACCTCGATCAACAGCAACAAATCTTTCAGGAGCTTCAACAAGAAATGTTAAGGTGACCAATAAGAAACTATGCCCTTCTTATAGATTAGGAAAAGTAATATGATAAGTTACTGTAATCATGCAATTTTGAGTGTTTATGGATGAAAAATTAAAAAAAATTATATTTTTTATTTTTATTAATATACAAAATCAAATCATACATAAATTATTACATCATTGTTACAGGGAACCAGAGAATCAAAAACAGCTGGAGCCCGTATATGCAACAAACAGTACCACAGAACCAGATGTTGCATACAATGAGCATTTGGTAGGCAGGATTTTAAAAGTAAGGGGGCCTAAAGATGATGCATATAAGGATATAGTGGTTATTGATTATGACATGGCCAATGTAAGTAAACATTCTTAGAAATTTTTATTTTTCCATTGTTTCCTTAGTATCAATTTGTAAAAACTGCAGCATTTATGAACTTAATTTCCAGAGTATCATATATATAATCTGTAGAAGCCACATTATTATCTTTTTTTTTTCAATAAAATATAAATATAGGCACAGTTTCATAGAAAAAATGATGGCAAAAATAACACAATGAATTAAAGCCATAGTAGATGCTTTTCCACGAAAATCACCTCTGTTTAGTCAGTTAAAATATCTATAAGTTATAAAAAGTTGCTTACAATATCTGTTGTCAAGTATTTCCTATAATTATGGATTTGTATGTCATGATTTGTTCATAGATAGCCAACTTATTGTTTAACTAACATGTCCTATGCATGCATAATGGGAATTCTTCCTGCTTATCTTGGGTCTTACATACATACTGAGCAAGCGAAGGCCTCCATACACTTAAGACAGCAGGAAAAATAGGTGACAACACAGGGATTCAAAACTATTCTAAGCTTCATTCATGTTTCCTGTTGTTTTTAAAATGTAACTAAACTTAAATGGTTGCATATGTAATGAATTGATAATGTGTTTCTTTTCTGGTGTTTAAGATGTCAAGGAACTCTTTTAACATACTTCAGATTATAAATTTTATTATTAATAAAATCATGGTTAGCGTGTTCATATTCTCAGCTGCACGTTGATTGTAGGATGTGGCATAAAATAGTGAAATTTAGGTTGACATAAATTATGAATCCATTGAACAATATGTGTGTTGGGGTGGTTATGTTAGATACCAACATATTTAATCCAAGTATATGTTGTAAGTGAAGTTGTATTTGCAACCTCATAGCCTATTAGTTGAAAAGCCTATGAGTTACCAGTGAGCTACCTTACTGTTGGCTAGATACAGATGTGTGCATTATCGAAATGCATAGATGATATTGATTGATACTGATTATTTCTTTCCATATATGTTTGTATTCTATATATTTTTTTAACTTTAGAGCAATCTTCTTAGACTTCCTTTTTTTTTTCCAGAAATATCATTTTCTTTTCCACATAAAAGATGAAGTGTATGAATGGCTAAATCTGTACTCGGTATGTGCCATGTTCAGTTCAGTTTGTATTCTATGCATCATTAGTTGTATACACTTCTCTTATATATGTTTTTATGCAGCTGAGTCCTGAGGATATCAAAGTTGAATCTGAGGTATAAATTATTCTTTCTTAATAATAAATAAGATTTAATGATGTCGTCCTATACTGTAATTCAAAAACATTGTATGCTTTTGTGTTTTTACTTTTAACCAAATAAATTTTCTGCTTATAACCAGGTGCCTCAAAATGATGTTACTATTTCCTTCTATAAAGTAGCTGAATTGGAAGAACAGGCATGTTTTTGTTTTACTCATCATCATCATCAAAGCCTCGCTTAACTTCTCATTTTCTCCTAAATTGGTAATGAATATGTGATTAATAAAATCAGGTTTATATTTATAGTATTGTAAAGCTTGTAAAGTAATTGATTTGTTTTGATATGTATCTCAATTTTTCTTTGAACAAAGATAACTTTTTAAACTGAATTTTTGCCAATGAGGTGTTCGCCCTACTGCTAATTTGTTGCTTTGCATCCAATAAGTTGTAAGCTCAAACTATGACAGACACCATTATACCTATCTTATCCATGTGCCTACGAGGCAAGAGTACCCTGAAGACAAGGAGAAATCGGCTGGTTATATGTCCCTGTGTCATATGGTTAGTTTAAATACTTTGGTTCTTTCTTAAAACCCCCAATTTCCATGATGAAAATTATTAAATAAATAAATAAAAGCCATTTTAATCTTCCACTCTGTGAAAGGACCTCGGAATCTACGTTGGAAATCTAGGCGTTTGAAAATATTCAACGTTATTCCAAAATTCTGCCCAAGCATGTTATATCTGTATTATAGTAATAAGTACTTTGGATTAATAAAACATTCCTTGTATTTATTTCTTCATCCAAGGAAGCAAGTATGAAATCTCATCACTGCTACAACAGACAATACCTTCATAAACTAACCTGTTGCCTTAGTGACATGTTCAATACTTAGGCCATATTATGTTGAAACATCTTCCAACCTTTGTCCCATTCTTACAAAGCCCTATATTAAAAATTAATTCAGAGCATCTTGGTTCAAATGTTAATATTAAAGTCTTATAAACTTTTTAAATTTTCATTTCAGCATATTTCTTTTTTAAAAGTTTTTGAACAGTTTTAGTGGATTTTTTATTTATGTAAATATTAACGAATTTATTAGCTCAATCTAATTTTTCTTTTATTTGAGTAATTACCATCTTTTGGAGGAACCTTAGTTTACTTGGTTAAAAAAATAGGTAGTTAATTTATGAAAGTGTTTTTTTTTTTTTTTTAGATATAAAACTTTTAGACTCATTGATTTTAGTTTATATCATCGTTATCAGATTGATTAGTCTAACAGCACATGATTTAGTTATTCTATTTTGGTAAAACAACCGTTGTATTGTCCTGTACCAATATTATAATTTAGGAGATAATAATTTTAAAATTTCACATGTTGTGTAACTTAGTATAATCCTATTCATATAGGTGAAAAATGCCATGAAATTTCCAAGTCCAGCAAGGTTAAACGCAGCTGAATTTTATCTCAAAGTAAGTAGCACAAAGGCTTTTCATTCTTTTAAAAATTTACATTTGCAGTAATAAGTCATTATTTATAATATCACTTTTCCCTTGTTAAACAGTTAGGTTTTATTAGCTAATAATGATAATTTAATTTTCACAGAGACAAATTTCTAGCTTGGAAAGAGCTCTTGACGTAATCGAGAACTTGCTTTATGAAAGAAGCAACAATGTTTCTGGGGACCAGGGTGATCCTGAAGAAAATGACAGTGACAGTGATGATGATTAATTGCTAAATCCTGATAGCTACTATATTTTTCAATATTTTTACTGCAAAATGAAGTATACAAGGTATTCAAGCACTATAAAAGCTTATGGATTGAAAATGTAGAAATTCTGTAAATTTTATGTACTAGCCTCTTCATTCACCTAAATTATTTTGATCAAGATTTGGAGTACAATAAGAAATTTTACAAGATCTTGGAGATAACCTCTGGGGCCATTACATAAGTATCCAGTCTAAGCAATGAAAACATTTACAAAAAGAACTCTTGGGGCACCCATCAATTCTCAGCTTTCATTTACAGTAGTTAAATTTTTTAATTTCAATGACTATGTTTGTTAAACCATATTGTCTACATCATATTCTCTTTTCATATTTCAAACTTTCAATATCAGTCATGATCTTTCCAGAGTTTACTTTCAGTCCCCTTAGAAACCTTGAAATTTCGTTCCTTTTAAAGTTCAGATGTTATACACCATGGCAATGTTCCGGTTGCATTGAAGCTCAATTAATAGGTCCTATTACATAAATCCTATTTCGACCCTTCTTTCACGGTGCTATGATTCTCAACTTGCTTATAGTCAATCATCTGGCAAGCACAAAAGCAGGTTCAGAAAATATATATATATATATATTAAATTTCCTCCAAGTAACTTAAGTTGTGTTTAAATAGTACTGTGGTTGCATATTCTTTTCAACCGCAAGGCAAGTATTTTATTGATGTTTGAAGGGCTGAGTAATTATTAAACGTATGTGTTCATTCCTCAGTGTGCACTGAACGTGTTTTATCGAAGTTTCTTAAAATCAGAGTTGAAATGGGTATATAATTTTGTATGCAACGTAACCAGAGTTTTGAAGTGCGTTATTTTGGATACAATGGCATATGTATTTTGGAGTTTTCCTTTTTATTATTACGTGCAAGGTTTGGGCAATCTGCATTGCAGTGTAGCATCGGATATCATAATTTAACCTTGTATAATTTATTTATGGTGAAAGAATAAACAACGCGGCTTAGAATTAGCCATTTAAGTTGTCTGTTATTTGTTTAGTTAGCATGAATATTTTCTTCATGTATTAACCAAGAAAAATATGTTATTTTGTTTATTGAGGTTGTTAAACATATTTGCATATGGGATACCTGTACCATTTGCTTCTTTGAAGAGCCAAATCTTTGTTTATTTGCAGGTTTTTTCAAATCATCCTTGATTGTAATTTCCTATGTCTTTTTTGGTCTTTAGATGGCTTTCCTAAAATAGTGATGTAGTAACTATTTTTTTATAGGCTTATTTTTTAATCTTCTTTGCACATGCCCAAATCATTTAAGCTAGCATTCCTATAACTTATCTAAAATAGAAGTCACTCCTAAGTCTTTTTGTAAGATACAAGCTTGATTGATGTTCTGTAACATCTTTTCCTTCAGTTTTATTAATATATAATGTAAATTTCAAAGTGTGTTGGAACCCCAAAATAATTGTAATATAGGTACACCCAAGATGTATTCTAATTAGAACCTTATAAGCCTACTAGAATTGAACCCATGATGTGAAGCTTTCAAATCAAAAGTCTTTCCACTAGGCTAAATGATTATATATATGAATTAAAGTGGCATCAAAACAAAGGGGTGCCCACAAAACCTTAAGTTATAATGATGCACTAAGGATACTATCTTTGCAATTATTTCATGAGTTAATTGCCTAGTCCCATAGGGAGGTGATTATTTTTATGACTTAATTAGTATAAGATAATGAATATCAAACAAATAAATGTATGTCCACAAGTGTAAATTATCTATTCTATGTTTGTTGGTCTTGTTAATCAAGTTTTGTAAATTTATGCAAGATGGAACCTCTACCTACATGAAGGTTGAAATTTACTATTTGGTCTAGTTCATAATGCAATAATTTTGCAAGAGGAGTTCTATACAATTGTTTGTGACTCATCTCCACATTTCAAAGGTAATTAGGAATAAATTTTAGAATTGGAAGGATAAAATCAATCTCACTTGGATTGGATGGATCCTAATTTGCGGTTTTGTGTAGATAAGTGAGAAATCCTAGAGGCAAAGGGTTCATTTGAGTAGTGGGAGTGATCTTACCATACTTAAGCATGATGTTTATCAAGATATGCAATTTTACTATAGGATATGAACATGTGAACATAATCTCCTCTTACAAATATTTTGGCCTAGAATTCTCTTACAATTACAAATAGGATTCCTGTATTACTCAAAGAGTTGCAAGTGGTATGAAAACTTGATTTACTTTAAAAAGAAAAAATAAGAAGAAATCATCATCATTCTAGCTGTGTCCTAATAAAATGGAGTTAGTTACATGAGTTCTTTTTCATCATTCGCTTCTATGAAGAGCTAGATCTTTGTTTATTTTGCAGTTTCTTCAAATCATCTTCAACTATTTTTTTCTCTTTTTTTTTTTCCATTTCTTTTTTTGTTTCTCTTTGCCTAGTTTCTTGGAACAATGATGTAGCAACCTTTTTGTATAGGTTCATTGTCCGATTTTCTTTGTACATGTCCAAACCATCTAAGCTACCATTCCTATAACTTATTTGAAATAGGAGTCACTCTAAGTCTCTATCTAATATCTATGTTATGTACTTTATCTGTTATGGTAACATTAAAAATATATTTAAACATTCACATTTTTGCTACACTAGTTTGATATTTATGTCTCTTTTGTACTATCCAACATTTAGCATCATATAAAATAGTAAGCTTGATTATTATCTTGTAAAATTTCCCTTTTAGTTGGTATTTTTTTTATTACATAGAACACCATTAGCCTATTTCAATTTTGATCTTCCTACCTTAATTTTATTTCTTATACCTTTATCAATTTCTACTGCTACCCCCATCCCCACATCTAAGACATTAGTTACAAGCAATCATACCTCTCAAAGTTGTAAAGGTGGGTAATTCATTAGATATAGAGCTTTGCTCATTCTATAATTAACTTAAACTATGGTAAAAACCCATTCATCATACCATTGTTTTATACTTTTCATACCTTGCCTAATAGGGGTTCCACTAGTTTTTGACCAATGGGATTTATCATGTATAAATCACAATGCAATACAGTCATAAGCTTTGAAGAGGATGTTGAGTGAATTGCCAAGAACGCTCATATATATTGCTGCATTCAATAAATATAAAAGATATTATAATACAAATGAAAACCTATGTTGCTACAGTGAGAGATAGAGGAAATATTATAATTTTATGTTTTATAGTTTTTATAGATTTTATGAACATAAGGAACAAAGTAATAATAAACACATATGCATTGCAATTCCTCATGAGGATAGATGCAATGCTTGTATTACAATGACTTATGAGATAGGTGCAATACCACATATTGAAAGCAATAAAATGACTCTTAGTCATAACTTCAATGACCCAACACCATGTTGCACAGTTGTAACCTCCTTGGCTAAGGAACAAATTGTAACACCTCAATCAAAAAAAATTAAATAAATATTTTTATTGTTTTAACATTTAAGGTATCAATAGTGAAATAAGGAAAAACCATGAGCTATATCCACTATACAAAAATTGGACTCTACATTGACCAAATAGTTCAAAGCTATGGAAGCAAGGTAGCAATTTGAGAAAGTCTAGCCACACTAATGAAAGCAATGACTCAAAATTTACACACAACAAGGAAAGAAATTAACTTACCCAAGGGAAGGAGAGCTCTTCATATAAACCAAAAGACAAAATCCAAAATAAAATGTCTAAGTATGCTTAAATGTATGTAAGAGCTTATCCCAAGTATTTATAGTTTTCGCATTGTAACAGTGAAGGTTTGTCAACACCTAAGAGCAACAAGGATCCATCAACATAGCCTTAACTAATCAGATTATATTTTTTATACTTGGACCCAAACTTGGACAAGTAGGAGATGTGCTAACACAAGGAATTTAATGCATCCTCCTATCAAGATTCCAAGTGTTAGTTTTGAATGAAATCCAAAATCCAAGGAAACATGCCGAAAGGACCTTAAGATACCTTAACAAAGTTGAAAACATCATAAGGAGCTTGAGACATGTACACAATCCAAAAGTATGATACAAAAGGAAAGGGAGCATACCTAGGAAACATAAACCATAACCAAACATGCTAGACTACAAACACAAGGCATGTGACACACTTCCCAAATCCAAGGCCTACAATAGGCATGCAAAATATCCTTGGATGCCTCATCATTCTCCCACAACTAAGTAAACCTATTCCCATAGCTTTAATACACAAGACACAAAAATAGGAGCTAGACACATGACAAGATCAATGCAAAGAAAGTACAAATGTATAATACATCCCATGACTATGTCTTAATACAAGCCACCTCACTAAGAAGTGTTAGGGAATGGTGGCTCAAGATAGAATCCCCTCAATATGCCTACATATAATAGGAATAATTCAAATGTGTAGGGTCTGAACATGTGAAATATCTATGGCTATATCTTAAGGTTTGTCATTCTAGCCTCATGGATGGGTCTCTATTACACATCATTCACATCAACACCTTCTTCCATGTAATCCATCTTCAAATTGTCTCCTATCAACTCCCTTGGAACTTGTTTAGAAGATCTTGTAGGGCACATGCTCAACCCAAAAAATCAAGAGTGTGATCTTCTACCTCTAGATCTCTCTCTTGAGTGAGGTCTCTCACGTATAGGTGATGGATCTAGTAATTGATGTTATTTCTCATCTTCTTCTAGGACTAGTGATTCTTTTGTAGGACCATAGACCAAGGATTGAGATCTCTCAATCTCCCCCAAACTAGGTGTACAAAATCTCAAGTGCAATCACCTAAGCATGATGAGTTGTAAAAATGTTAAAAATCAAGTGAGATCCCCAAGGTATTATACTACCATTGCAAAAAATGGTCATAGGAAAAATCATAAGTATAACCCTCAAGGCCACAAGAGAAATATAATCATAATTATGAAATCAAGGCATGCATGAGTAAGTGAAAATAAGATGGAAATAATTTAAATAACCACCAAAATTACAAAGTACATACTCAAATCAATGCCTCTCCTCCAAGATTGAGTTACAAGACATCTAGCTTGAACCACATGAACAACACAAATGAGAAGAATAAGAAGAAAAAATACAAAAGATAATTACAAGAAACCAATCAAGGATTGAATCAAAGAAGCCATAAAAGTAGCAAGAAGACTAAAATACCAAAAATCTTATCTTAGATGACATCCAAACTCATTGAATTTGAATCATAATTTCGAATCTACTCATTCCCATGATTCAACGACTAGGAAAGAGTGGTTTAAAATAGAAAATAAATAGGTAATTCTAAGGTCAAATAAATAGGCACAATTAAGGTAAGATGGAAATAGTTTATCATGGTCAAATCTTAAAGCTCATATAGTTGACACTTACACAAGTGGAAGATCAATTGAATGCTTTATGCCATGTAACCTTTGCCATCCCTGAGAAATAAGCTTAAGTGCACTTGCTCATAATGCTAAGTCACTAAGGATTCACAAGTGAATCCTCCTCATGAAAAGCACCTATCTTTCTTGCCCTTGTGAAACCACGGGTCCATTGGATTCACCTGTGGATTCCCAACAATGAATGATACATCAACATCGAACATGAGTCCATTGTCTTAGATGGTTAAATTTAATCCTCTACTTTACCAAATTGACTTCTTGCCATCCATAACAATGAACAAGAATGAAATGGAAGAGATAGCGAATAAATGATGGACAAGAGAAATCAAGTAAGAGTGCAACATTACTAGATCCCCAGCCAATCATTCAATTAGTTCATGGAAGCATGTAAGCACATCCTACATCTCATAAGAGATTTACTATTACATCCCTTCACTGTTATTTGCCTACATAGTAGCAATAGATCTTCAAGTCTCCTTTCTAACTACAAGATCACACTTGCCACTACCAATGTCATCTAGCCTTGATTGTTTTAACAATTGGTGAAACTGAACCAAGGTAACATGTCACATATCATCTACAAGTCAAGATTCTAATTTGATTTTCTTCCATCCATGCATGTATATACACAATAGGTTCCCTGAATTTGGATTTATCGAAAACCTCTTGTTGATTCCTTTGTTCGTACTAACCAATCCCACATCCTAGTAGTGATTACAATGCTATGACCAAAAAATGGAATATTTTATGTTTGAATATGGTCAAGGTGTGGGTCAAGGATTATGATGTTGATCCTTAGGAACAAAAGAATTCAAGATTTGGATGAAAGAAACATTTGACATTACCAAAGTTCATTGAGAAAGAGACTTCTATACCTTCATGGCCATGAGTAGGGATGAGCAAGATATTGTCTTTGACTATTACATTTGGAAGCCAAGTGATCTAGAAAACAAGTTGAACATGAAACAGAATTTAAATGGTTATTAGTCTAACCACTCATTTTGATCTTGCTTGGCTAATTACATGATCAGTTTAGGATGGTAGAAATACTAATTTGTATGGATCAAAAAGCTTAGAATAGCATTGCTCTTCATATTGCCTCTTCTTCTTCATTTTTATTTTCAAGATTTTTCTTTTTATCTTTTCTCTTCTTTTCTTTTTTTCCCTCCTTTTTTTCTTATCTTTTCATTTTTTATTCATATATATCCATTTTTCATTTATTATTTTATCTTTTTCTTTTTCATGAGAAGAGAGTTTTAGAATGATACATGAAAACTATGGAAACGAATAAAGTGTTGGATCACCACTTAGAGTCTTTGACTTGTACAAATATGAGAATTCATCCCTCACCACATGACACACATAGGTCCATAAGATCATGAACCTCTTCTAACCAAGGTGATTAGGAATGGTGATCACACATACCTTGATGATCATAAAGATCCTCCATGATACACCCTTTCCTTACCAATGTTCAATCACTCCTCTAGGATTCCAGAGCTCACACCCTAAGATGAGAACCCACCACCTACCCATGATTCTAGTAGCAGTAGCTTCAAAAAATCATGATGCGAGTTCTAGCTCCATGCTAAATTTGAGCATGGTTCACCAATGATGGATAGAAGAAAAGTGGATGGATGAATTCTACAGTGTGGCTATTTCATAGATCAAGATTTCACTTTAGATCCATTGAGCATTCTCACATCATCATCACATTTATAACTTACCCATTCACCATTGTCTTATTGTGTGAGCATTCATAAAACACATTAATTGATTTTTCCATGTTTACAAAAAAAAACACTTAAAAATATAAAAAATAAAAATCAACAAATCATTAATATTAAAAATAAATATACAAAAAGAAGCACACTAAAGAAATATCAAACCAATACTAATAGACCTATATGCTCAAAAACATGCACACAAAATCCCACCAAAATAAAAGAATAAGAAAATTAAAGAATGATATATTGTTAGTTTCAAAAAGTATGCACACAAAACTACAAACCAAATAAACAAATCATACTCTACCATTTAATCCATTACATGGATGCCTCTTCCCCCAAGACTAAGTTCAAGGCTAACACTTGACAACCTCCTTTTTGTTCAACATCATCCAATGGCTAAGGACATGATTGACATGCTTTGTAGCATCCCAATTATTTAACTTATTCTTTAGAAGTATACTCTCCTTGGTTCCATTTCTTTAAATATAATGATGAAGAAGAGGATGAGCATGAATTCTTATAGACAATTGTGTTCTTCTTTTTCGTATGAAAATATTTTTGTCTATGAGATGATGAATTTCATGCCATGGAAGAAACATGATTATTGTGGTACTACCCAATAGTATATGATGATGGAAAATGAGGATAGTGCCTTACATAAGGAACTACACATGTTCCTATTATGGCTAATTTAAAATTTTCTCTTGTAATGGTACAAAGAATCATGATGGACATTGTCGGACCTACAACCACTAAGATAGTTGTGGTGGATATGGTTAATATAGGTAGGGTATTGCATGAGGTATTTGATCCATAGGCTACTAAGTTTCATCATAGGAAGGAGGATGACAACAAAAAATTTTTGCAATGTAGAGGAAGTGATGAACCCCCTAATTATCTCTCACTTTGAATTAAATTAGTTTAAATTTTTATTTTTTTAACTATATAATCTTATCAAAATACAGTGATTTCAAAATTTTTTTATTTTTTCAAGATATAGCAATTAAGGTAAGAACTGATAAGATATCGATTCTCATAGAACTTTCAACAAACTTCAATGTAAGGGATATTGATATTTATCACAAGGATTAGCAAAAATTGATCCCAATCTTATCAATACCTATAGTAAGTGTTGTAAGGATTGATATCATCATAGCCATGGTGATTCTAGGCCTTCAACAGAGTATAGATATCGATTCAGACTATGATTGCAGTGTGCATCGATAAAATAAGAAGCAAAAACATATCACTACTCTATGAAGTTTGATAAGTCAAGACTTCTCTAGCAATGATGTCAATTAATACTAATTCTAGCAATATCTCTTGATATTACTACATAACTATTTTTCCTAAATTAATTTTTCATCCCTTCAATTATAAAAGGAACCTCCTTGCTCAAAGGAAGGGTAATAATTCATACTCCAAGATAACCTGAGTCATTTTAAAGAAATTTCCTATTTTCCCATAGGTGTCAAAAGAGCTAGTTGAACCTTGTTGTAATTGTTAATCATTAGAGTCCACTAGCAGGCTATTAAGGTTGTTACAGTATGAATACAGTGAGGCAGAATCATAAAGAGCTATCCCTTATATGTTCATAAATCAAGTCAAAATTATATAATCTATGAATCATAAATAATTAAATCCTTTTGTTCAATAATATTTCCATGTAATTCCCAAGGTTGAACTTCAAAGGCTAAATTTCAAGCTATCTCTAATACAATAATCCATTACTAACAAAATCACCATCTACTGAAAATATATTATCAAGATAATCTACTAAAAATATATTATTAAGTTTTAATCAGTAATGCTCTATAATCAATATCGCAAGAATACCATATTTTCCTCCTTTTTGGACATCATCAAAAAGCTACTACAAGTAGATTTCATTTTCATGGAGAGAGAAACAACACATGTTACTTTGAAGATCTTAGATCCAAAAACCACAAGAATGATCAAGGATGCATAACTAATCATGCTAAATATCTCAAAATAATTAATCATATTCTTAACATGGTTCCCATAAAGTAATGTTATACAATCATGTCAATTTTAAATACCAACATCAAGAAATACATCATAAGGTAAAATATCAAAAAGTATCTTAACCAAAATTAACTTCTAATTTTCCCTTAGATACTTTACCATAATTCAATAAGAATAGATTTCTTCTTGCTCATTTTCTATAATTTCTATCATGGGAAGTTTTACTGCTTGAGTATCTTTTGATGAGAGTCTCAAAAGACTTCCCCTACACTAGTTGCCCAAAAGATGATGACTATTGAGAAACAGATATGAGCGAGAGAATATGAGCATAGGTGCATATGACAATATAGAGAAATAAATATGCTAATAGTTTAAAATGTTATAGAAAAAGAATGAAATGGGAGTGCGAGTGAAGAAATGCACCACCCCAAGATTGGGGGACGTGGCTTTTGATTGAATGATGTGTACAATTGGCATGCAGCGTAGACAGAAACAACTAGGTAGTAGGCCAATATGGTCATGCTCTCTAGAGTGCTACAGACATGGCATTGATAGGCATGAAGGAGTTGATGCTTGTTGGTCTAAGAGTTGCTACATTGTTCCTAGGCAAGTGTCATGTTCAGGCACGGGAGTGGAACAAGGATTTGAAAGACTAAGGCTAAGATTTTCCGCTCATCAACCTTGTGCTCACCAATCTTCTCCCAAAGCTGACTACAAAATCCAACCCTTAGAATTTCATTTACAAGGGTATTTATAGAGCCAAGGTTGGGAGAGAGACATGTTTTGGACACCACATGTCCTATGTCCCATGTAGCACAAACGTGGATGTGTCACGCTGGTGTGCTACACTCAAAGTGTGGTGCTACGCTGATGTGCTACTTTGAATGGAACAAGAATAGGAACCACAAATCTACCAAGCTGTGACCATATTGTCCATACCGCATGTGCTAGAATCTAAAGAATCACCCTGTTTTTACAAAAAATGCAAAGTGGAGCTTGCACTCTAGGACTACATCTTCCCTCCTCTTCCAAGTAGGGTCAAGCATAGGGACAACTTTTGGGAATCAACAAGGGGTGCAAAAAATAAAGCAAACTACTGATCTTGGCTGTCAAGGAAATGTCAGAGTAGAAATGACCATCGATGATGAGTTCTAGAACTTTTGGAGATGTCCTAAGGCTTCTTCTCAAGTGTTACATTGTCTATGTTGTCTAGCGTAGCTGAGTAGTGTAAACACTGGCCGCTACATTGTAATATGCTGCACAATGTAGGACACCTTTGTTAATAAATTTTGTTTAAAACTAAGAGCACCACTTTGAGACCCAGCAAGGCAAGCAACTTCAATAATTGGAAATCATGCTTTTCATGTCGAAAGAGCTTGAGACCTCCCGGTTTCATTCTTGAGACACTTTTGACATTGATATCTCTCACCTGATTTTGGATAAATTTTAACTTAACCTACAATGCTCTTCCATGGGACCTTGGTCATGTTCTAAGGGTGAAGTGAGACAAGCAGCCTTGAAGGTCAAAGAATGGTCAAGTGCATTTTTCATGGTAGAACAACTTGAGGGAAGATTTTGTGGACATTGGCACCTCGCTATGCTATGCTACGCTATGCAGTGTAGCATAGTGTAGCACCCAAATTAGGATGACTTTCATGAAAATTTTCTTATTTTTTCATGTCACACTGATCATATTCCAAGGATGCAACAAGATAGGCATCCTTGAAAGCTAAAGAATTGCCAAGTGCACCTTCTACATTTGGCCCAATACTTGGGAAAATTTTAGCACCTCATGGATTGCTACGCTGTCTACGTTGTGCAGCGTAGCATAGTATAATAGGTCAAAAATAGAAAATTTTCTGAACTGTTTTGTCCATCTTGAACACTTTCAACAACTCCTGGCTTAGCACCTGGGTGGACTGGCAACCAAGACATGTCAAGCTAGGCAAGCTAGATAGCATAGCAAGCTTGGTAGCCTAAAAGATAGAAAATTTACCGAGCTGTATGGTCCACCCCCAATGCTCCATTTGTGCAAACTGGCCTTATAACTGGATGCTACATTGACTGTGCTAAGGAATGTAGCAGATAGGCCTAGAGAAAGCTTTGTAGGTGTTAGGACTTCCAGGGTGTCATACTATCTTCATGGCCTAGTGTAACACCACACTTGGAGAGGTTTTGCCTAGATTTTAGGATTGTGCTGAATCATGAGAGCCCAAAATTGATGGTGTTTCACTAGCCCCTCTTTGTTGACGTTTGGAGGATTTTCCTGAGAGACATTGACAAAGAATACGAAACACCATGATGAACATGACACCAACACTATTTGTCAATGCCCGCTTAGATGATGCTTTGTTGTGCTTGAGAGTGCTAGGAAAGTGAAGTATGATAGAGAACAGGGGACAAGTTTGAGGAGATCAGGTCAAGGAAAAAGTGTAGGATGTGATGCCATGAGAACCATTTCTATAGTACAATCCCTTGTCAGAGTGCTTATGAGGGAGTCAACATGCATGGGTGTCTTTCCCCTTTGGATTTTGACCTCTCATCAGAGTGCTTAGAGATGGTTGATCCAAGGTTGAGATGGTTGCAAAGCAATGACTATGCCATTTGACTTGGGCACTTGTCTTATCTGATTCCTTTTTTATTTTCTTTTCTTCTTTCTTCTTCTTTTTTTTTGAGGAAATTGCACACCCATATCCATTCGAAGGCAACCATGTCATCACTATAGGACAAGTCTTTCCTCCCTAGGATGAGCTGTGTTACATCCATGTGGGGCTTTGACCTACCTACAAAGGCTTCCCATGGGACGAGTTGCATTATGTCCATCATGGGCCTAGTGGTTAAGCATGGGAAATGGTTTCATGTGTATTGGAGAAGCTTGCAAAGAAGATGTTAGAAATTATAAGGATGGGGAGTGGAGGTTAGGTTGGCTGAAGGGATAGTAGGGTATGCACTCTTAAGTAGCTAGACCAGTCAAAGCGGGTACTTTGGAACAATGTAGTATCTTGTTCTTGTGGTGAAACACATTCTTGTACGATGCCATCTTAGCTTTTATCCTACAAACACAATAGAGAGAAATCCAAAAAAGACAATCATCATGTGTAATGAGGGCGAAGTCCTATCTACTTGGGACACTACCATGGAAATGAGTGTTGTGTCTGGCACATGCAATGTCCAAAGTAGGAAGGCCAGTGTAGGCTTCGGCGGTGGTAGGCCCACAATCTCTAGTAGCCATATTGGAAATGAGCACTGAAGAGGCTAGGAGCAATGGTGATGAAGGTGCTCAAGAATCCCCACCAAAGATAGGAGCTAGGAAGTTCAGCTGCAAGGTGAGAGGCCTAACAACTAAATGCTCTTTTAGACTCTGATGATGGTGAGGGCTGGAGGATAGCATCACTGTGGCTAGGCCACAATACTTTTGGGACTCCATCAAGTGGTGCTAACGATGGGAGCTATGACCAAAATGATTGGCGACGATGGCGGTAGCTCTGGAAGGTCAACAAGATGCTAGAAAACATCTCTAAAAGATCAACAAGATGCCAAGGACAACGACGTTGCAAATTTCCTAGATGATTTTTCCTTGGTAATGTAAACTTTATTCTGGAATTACAATTCCCCACACCATCTTTCCCAGGAGGATCGACGATGGAAGATTGGAAGTATGCTCGCTCACTTGTCCACAAGATCACATGTGTTAGATCAGAGATGTTTCCTTGTGAACCCAATTTTGGGTCTTGGTAGACCGTCGAATGTGCTAGTTTAAGGTCCCAGTAAACCGTGGCCCCAATTTAAGGTCTGGGTGGACCACACTATGCTAGTTTGAGGTCCTAGCAGATCATAATGTGCTAATTTAATGTCCTAGTAGATTGTTGTGCTAGTTTAATGTCGTAGTGGATGGGGAATGGCCAGTTTAAGATCATAGTAGATCATGTAGTGGATGATAGTTTTGTGTCATGGCCCAAAGACATGTTGTGCTAGTTTAACATCATAGCAGATGCTCTGTGCTAGTTTTATGTCATAGTGGATGACCTGTGCCAGTTTTACATCATAGTGAATGATCTTTGCCAGTCTTACATCATAGAATATGATCTGCTTACCTTGCTTTATATCTGGCATGACATTGCATGTTAGGCATAGTAGGGTTTTAGGTATAGATGATTGACAATATTTGGGAACACGTTGCCATCTAATTCAGCCAGCTTGAATGCTCCATTCTCATATGCCTTTGTGACCAAAAAGGGCCCTTCCCAGTTGCCTAAGAATTTGTTCATGGGCTTGTGAATGGCCTTGACAACTAGATCCCCTTTTTTTATTGGACATTGGTGTAGATTACAATGATGTTTTTTCCATTTCTTATCTTGATACCACTCGATACAATTAAGCATTTGGATGCACTCCTTCTCTGTAGAGTCAAGATAAGTGATTATTGACTCGTTATTTTGAGCCTCATCCATAAATTTTGAGAGGATCATTCAGAGTGGCAAGACTTGCAATTCAAGAGGTAACACTGCTTCAAATCCGTATACAAGATTGTATGGGGTCTTACCCGTAGCCGTTATGCATGTTGTGCGATAAGACCATAGCACATAGAGGAGTTGGTCATGCCATCCTCACTTGCTACTGCTGAGCATCTTTTTCAGGAGGTTGATAATGGCTTTATTAGTGGCTTTTGCTTGGCCATTTTCTTGGGGATAATATGGCAACAAGAAATAATGTTTAATGCCAAGGTTTTTGCAAAAGACTTTAGTTTCTGCGCTACTGAATTGGGGCCTATTGTTTGTAACAATAGTCATAGGAAGGCCAAATCGTGTCACTATATTATCCAAAATGAATTTGCAAATCTATTGGGATGTGATCTTTCTAAGGGGAATAGCTTCTACCCACTTTGTGAAGTACTCAATTGCAATAATAATGAAGCTATGCCCTACCGAAGACTTGGGTGTTATGGGCCCTATGATGTTTAGTCCCCAATGTTGAAAAGGCCATGTGATCTACATGGTATGAAACTCAATAGGTGATGCATGTATGAGGTTCCCATGGCGTTGACATACATCACATGTTTTAACCTTAGAGATGCCATCGCACTCTATATAAGGCCAGTAGTAGCCCAGTCGCCTAATTTTTGCTACCATAGCTCTAGGAGTTATGTGCCCTCCACACAGTCCCTCATGGACTTGATCAACATTTTTTTGTGCTTCATCCCCACTAACATAAGCTAGCAATATCCTGTCATAAGGTCGTTGGCATAAAGCATCATCTCCTACGAGGACATACTTTCGTACTCGTTTCCGTACTGCATCCTTTTGGGCAAGTGTCAGGCCATGTGAAGGCTCACCATGTTGTAGGTATGTCTTAACATCATCATAGCATTTGCAGGCATGTGTCACACTTATAGATTCAATGTTTCCTATGTGAACAATAGGGTCAGTGCATCTCACTATGGAAGCGGGCAAGGTAGCAAACATGTGTGGTGGCATGCTTAAAGCTAACATGGCTAATACATCGACTATGGTGTTTTCATTGTAGGGTACATATTGCATGTCTAGGGTTACAAACTGCTTTAGTAAGTATTTTGCCAAATCAAAATAAGGCTGCATATGTTGTGCCTTGCAGGTGTAGACCTCTGTGACTTGGTTAATGACTAATTACGAATTTCCTCGAATTGCTAAGTTTTGGATTCCTAACTCTCGAGCTACCAGAATGCACCTAAGAAGACCCTCATATTCTGCTACATTGTTTATGCAAAGAAATATGAAGTGATATGTGAAAGGTTAGATCTCTCCAAAGGGAAATGTGAGAACATCAGTGGCATTGCCACCTTGTGTCATTGATGCATAGTCAAAATATAGAATGGCTTCAAAATCTACGAGTACTGGGCTTATGCTACTAACATGTTCATTTGGAAATTCAAGTTCTATTATTGCCTTATCATTGGTGGGTGAAGCTATAAGTTGTGTAGCTATCACTTGATCCTTTGTAGATGACTACGCTACGTAGTATAGGTCAAATTCTGCAGTTATGGCTTTCCACCGAGCTATCCTGCTACTTGTGTATGTATTGGTTGTAATGGCCCTAAGTATGTTATTTTTGCAGATGATATTTACTTGGTTATGAAACAAATAATGGCTTCATTTTTTAAGCATGAATACTAAAGAAAGCCATTTTTTTTCTACATCATTGTATTTTTCTTCATAAGCTATCAACACATGACTCAAGTAATAGACAAGAATTTTAGAACCATCACCCCTCTTTTGATAGATTAAAGCAGCAATGGACATGCCTGAAGTGGCAAGATAAATGTAAAAAGGCTTATGTCTTTGTGGAGGGTAAATTGTAGGAAGATGAACAAGTTCCTTTTTTAAGTTATGAAATGCTTCCTAGAATTGGTTTGTCCATTCAAAGTTAACTCCTTTTTTAAGCAAGTGTTGCATTGGATATAATTTATCTGTTAGCCTTGCGATAAACCTTTGTATGAATTTTACCCTGCCTTGCAACCCATGCAATTCCTTAAGGTTTGTAGGTGGTGTTAAGTTAACAATGGCTTTGACTTTATTGGGATCTACACGTATCCCCATTTCTGATACTACAAAGCCTAACATGCATCCAGTTTTAACTTTGAAGACATATTTTTTGGGATTGAGGCAAAGGTCATGCCTATGACAATGTTGAAGGACCAGGTTTAGGTCGTTTGCATGACCAGTAGCTTTCTTAGATTTAACCACTATATCATCCACATAATCATTTAGTCATTCCAAAAGATAGTCACTGAAAATGTAAGTCATTGCTCGTTGATATGTTGCTCTAGCATTTTTTAGCCCAAGGGGCATCATCATGTAATAGAAGGTTTCCCAAGGGGCCATGAAGGTAGTGGCTAGGTGATGTTCTGGGTTCATGCAGATATGATTGTATCCCCAGAATCCATCCATGAAGGATAGTGATGAGTGGTGAGGTACCCCTATGCTCAACCATACAAATACGAGTGTTTCACACATGATCCAGTTGAATTCCAAGGACTAAGTGCTTATGTGCCCTTATGGAACAAGGATAGGTTGATAGATCGTTGTCTTCCCAAACTTACTTGAATGTCACGATTGTATGGTTAAGTAAGCTTGAGATATATGATTTTTATATCTTTTATGTTTTTATGTCCTATGCTAATAGGGAAAGAGAGAGATAACTAAGTGACTAATTTAACTTAACTACTAATTAACTAGGCTTTAACTAATCCTAACACCAGTATTCGTTCTCACTTGCCGTACACATCCTGAACTAGTGCAACACTACTAGGATTACCCAATGCTAATCATTACTGGGTTACCAAGCATTACAAGCATGCTCGAAGTGGTCATGCTTATGTAATTTAACNTTTTCTACACTTAGACCTCCTACTGTAGGCACTTGGAAAATACTCTAACTTTCAAATAGACTGCAAGAGTTTCGCTACTTTTCTGCTAAAAGACTTCCTTTTCAATTGTGTGCCTGGGCATTGTATTTATAGGCCTGGGAGCAACTACTCTAATAATTAGAATAACCGCTAGAGTAACCTCTCTAATAACTAGAACAAACCACTAGAGTAACCTATCTAATAATTAGAATAAACTGCTAGAGTAACTACTCTAATAATTAGAATAACTGCTAGAGTAACCACTCTCATCATACCTCCTCCCCTCCCCCCCTCTGATTGAATGAAAACTCATCCTCGAGTTCCTTACAAAATATTAGGAAGGTATGGGATTATTGACTAATTGACAACTAATGGTGGAATGGGATGACAGACTCAACATGCCCAGTGAATGGATTAATAAGCATATTACAACATTAGTGTTCATGAACATTGTGGTAAACACTCATACATAAATGAAATTCAAGCTTTTATTTGGCAACTTGTAGAGAAAGAGAGAGAAAGAAAATGAAGCATGTTGCCACCAATGCTAAGATTGCACCTTCCATTGTTTATCCATAGCCACACCACCAGACTTGCTCCTTTCGTAAATTCTCTAATTCCAATCCATCCTGACTGCTTCCTCCAAGCCCAGTCCATTGTTTGTATGATCGCCATCTGCACACACAACACAGTTACAAATGAGGAAGGATAGATAAACCACAATGCAGTTGATACCCTGCATCGATATGAAGTGCATTAGCTGAGTTGTGGTTATCTAGAAACTGGTTCAAAGATTTATCACAGGTGACTACCCAAGGTGTAGGGGTTATGCAAATAGTAAAATGGAGAAAATTGAAAAATTTGTGCCAGGGCCCCCATGACTAAGAGCAAACCTCTAGTAGCTATAAGATAGAAAAATATGAGGAACAAGAAATATGGGAAAAATAACAATAGTAACACCAATAAAATGGATTTCATGGATGAGGATGAAACAAGAGATTATTGATTGTAGGAAATGTTTAAGGAAAAGAACTTAACAATTGCACCAAAAAGGAATGCCAGTGGGTCCTCCCCAAAGCAAGCTCATGCCTTTTATGCCCTGATAAAC